>VONZ01002041.1:0-74201 GCA_012976165.1 Labeo catla | reverse complement strand
GTGCTGGGGCCTGGCAGGGCAGGGTCCGGAATAGGGCGATCTGTGACGTAGGATGGTGCAAACTCGGTTTCCAGAAATACATTTCTGTTGTAAGGTTGAATCCCAGCCACCCTAAAGTCAGCCTGAATGTTCAATGGGGTTGCAGCCAGAGGATAGGCAATTGCCACAATCCCAGGAATGTCATAAATAGACATTGTCTTCCCAGGGTTGTTCCTCATCCAGGCATCACACGTGCTGTTGATGTGCCTCTTTAGTGGCCCGTAGACAGACCTGTCTAATGGTTGGAGCCGATGTGAGCAGTGGGGTGGGAATGACAGCATGATTATGCCATTTTCTTTGGCATAATTGAGTCCATCAATGGACAGATGAGACTCGTGGTTGTCCAAAAGGAGTAAACAGGGCTTCTCCTTTGAGCACTTTGTATGTTCATTGAAATGTTGCAGGAAGTCAACAAAGTGTGTGTCTTTCATCCATCCAGAGGAATTTGCCCCTCCTTTGCTGCCAGGTGGCCCGTTGATCAGGAAATGGTCACGGAAGTGGACACGCGGGAAAATAAAGTATGGAGGTAAACTATTCCCTATGGCTGAGACAGCACAGGCCAGTGTGACAAGGGTTGCCCTTTCGGCAGAGGTCAGTGACCCTACTTGTTTGAATCCACGTCTGGCCAACACTTTGTCTGGTTTATGTACAGTGGTGACCACAGTTTCATCAACATTCCAAATGTCTCCTGGTCCAAACTCATATTTGCATAACACTTTCTCTAAGTTGTCAAAGAAAGCATTGACATTCTCTCTGTTGAAGCTACTTGCCCTGGCAAGGCTAGTTGCTTCTGGCTTTCTCAGTGACAATGTTGTATGCCGCTTTAAAAAGCCTGTAAACCACTCTTTGCTGGCCTTTTCTTTTTCTGCCCACAAAGGCACAAACTTCAGTTCGTGTGCCACAGCAAACTGGTAGGCAAGCTTTCTGACCTCACTTGGTGACAGACCAAAATAAATGTCAGCTGACCTAGTAATATACTCAACAAGCTGCTTTTCCAAATCAGGGGAAAAAATCTTCCTTGGCGTTGTATAACCAACCATTGTTGTTGGCATGGCTGTCTGACTTTCAATTTCTTCTCTGGTAATCTTTTGACAATACCGAGTGAGAGTACGGTAATTTATGTCAAAATCCTTTGCTGTACTTCTGATTGATTTGTTCTGCATCTTTACCTGCCTGACTGCCTTTAACATAATGTCAGGTGGTGTACTGCCACGCTCTGTCTTTCGTTGATAATTTCGAACCATCTTACTTTCTTCCTTCCTTCCTTAATTCCTGCCTCTCCTTCCTTTCTTCCTTTCTTCAAAAACCTTATTACAAATACAAATGAATTACAATATTACAATTTTTTTGAGCATTTATTTGTACTGGGGCAAGTTGTCACATGTGACGACTTGCCCCAAAGTTAATGAGACAACTTGCCCCAAACTGACATTTATGCTAATTTTGGCTAAATGTCAGGGTTAGCTCAACATAGCACGTGAGCTGAAGTATCAAAAGACACGTTAATGTCTCCTCTATTTTGTGCAAAATAATAATTTGTAACATCTATACCTAACAAAGTTGTACTGAAGAAAATTTAAATTTCCTTTTAGGTCAAAAAAATGTGCTCACCTCAGATTAGAGCAGTTTTGACCACATGTGAACAGGAGGTTGACTATAGAAGAAGAAGTCACACAAAGTGGCTATTTCATTTTTGAGATAGAGCCTCTAGTGTTGGAGTTATGAACAGTGTGACAACTTACCCGTGTGACAACTTACCCCGCTCTCCCCTACAACATTGGTCTCCGAATAAGACACATACCCCTCCTTTGTCAGCTAGCATCCAATTAAGGGCTAATCTATTTTGCCATGTCATTTTACTGGTTGCATCTAATTGTTCTCCTAAAGAAATTAATGCTTCGTTGGTATAATTAATGAACCTTTGTTGATTGTTGTATATGTAATTTATCCATTCTGTATTTTTATTTTGTGAAATCCAAATGAATATTGATTCAAAACCTGAAACCTGATTCAAAACCTGACTTTATCTCGTGCTTTGAACTGATCCGGTACACCTCTGGGTTGACCTATTGAATCTATATATACTTTAGGATTTGGCATATAATTTCTCTTAACTCTGTGATTAATTGTTTCATTTTTCCCCAATGAGGATTCTGTATCCCATTCTATTATATGGATTTCTTGTATTAATCATACTTTAGTGCATTTTCCTCTCAATCTTAGGCCGGTAAGGCAGGTAAAAGTTTTCTTTTTCCAAAAATTCAAAAGAATTCGGCTAATGCTATAGTTTGGTCCTTATATATGTCTGTATTAAGTAATGATATAGTTTGATTTTTACAGGTTTTAGCTGGCCATATTTGTTCTCCTTTCCTCATTCCTGATGCCCAAAGGGGTGGAAAGTCTTTAGAATCATCAACATTTCGAAATATCATTGTATCTAAATTCCAAACGACACTGCATTTCCTTTTGAATTGTACCACATTTACAACCCCTGTGGGTTTAACAAAGCACTCATATTCTTTACTGTAGTCTATGGTATACCATAGTGGAATCTCTACTTGATCAATTTGTATTTTCATACTTTCAGTTAGATCTAAGCTTCTACATTTAGCTCTCAATCGAGGTATATGCCGGTAGAATGGTTTTTGCTTAGCATTGCTCGGGGAGCCTAGACACTCAGCTGGACAAAAAGGTCTTAAGTCTTTCTCCAAATGACAAAAGTTTCCATTGAATTCAGCACAATGTTCATAACTGAATGGATTAGGGACTACTATTACTTGGCTCATCTGTGTTTTAGAACAGAATAGGCAGTCTTTTAGCTTAGCGGTTGTGAAAGTTGCCCACTCATATCATTAATTGTTTGTGCTGTTTTCCATAAAACATTTAGCTTGGTATCGTCTTCCTACATGTCATAATTCTCTTCAACATTCCTATGTTGTTTTTCATACAATCCTGGTTCAGTTGTAGTCGAGACTGATCTATTATTCCTTTTCTGAACCTATATCTATCATAAGTCTCCCATGTGGACCAAAATCCTCTACCATTGTATTCAAGTGTGGTGACCAATACCCTTGTTGCTTAACTTTTCTTGTCACTTCCCCCTTTGCACAACAGTCAAAACCATGAGCATCCTTCCCCCACAAATACATTTTACTTCAGGGGAGAAGTAAAATATCCTGCCTCCCTAATCCTTTTTAATATTAAAAGTTCTTTCATGACACAGTTTTACATGTCTTCTTCATTCTCTAATTCTGTCTTTCTCTCTCGTGTTCTCCCTTCTTGTCTGCTCCACATTTCCTTCTCTTTCAACGTCCTTTTTTCCATCTTCACCAAGGTGACTCTTTGCGAGTCGTTGCAATGGTCTTTCCCTCGTTGGCAAGGGAGGGTCGTTACTAGCACGCCCTTAATCCCTCACGCCACACTTGGCGTGTTTTAGGGAGAGAGATGTGGTCCCGTTTTGCTGATCAATGTGATATTCCCCTTGAGATCATAACTGCATACACTGGTGGGGCAAACCTTCCCTGGCCTTGATAGAACTGCTGTTGCCTGTAAATGGAAACTTTCAGAGGTTTTGGTTAGTGATATCAGGCATGTTCATTTTTTCCTCTGGCCAGTCATCCTTTTCGGTGAGACCTGTAGAAATGTCAAGTGGGTTGAGGGCTGTCCTGGCCCCTTTTTGGCTTCTCATACATCTGTTTGCAATCCATTGTATTAACATAAAGAGCAGGGTTAATACCCATTTTCTATAATAAAGAATTTGGTTTTACTAAATTGTTTTCATCCTTACTATTTTTGATTAATTTCAATGTTATTCTCAACAATTTGCTAATTAAGTTTTCTTTTTGTTTTATAAATTTAGTCCCTCTATCACTGGATAAAATTTTTTGGCCTATTTTGTTCGGCAACATAGGCTTTTTACCCTGGAAAACACTCAACCCACTTTATTAATGTCAACAATCAGAAAGACAATATTTATCCTTTTGACACAGAATCAGCTCCATCATGGGATGCTGAAAAAGAAAGTTAGCTGTGGGGTGGACAGAGCAAGCTTCCTTGCTTTGCCTTCCCACGTAATACACTGCGCAAGTGTGGCACTGTTTTTCTTTCCGCCACAACAATAACTTAGGTGCTGACCAGGAAACTTAACCAATTCATCCAGGGTCATTTTAAGGGCATAATCTGCCCTGTGGGCCCACATTTCAATTTTTGCATACAGCTGTTTTGGCAAATTAATTGATTTGCCTCAGTGTCTCGTCAGACATCTTCTTACACTCCATGTCACACCATTGCACACCATCCACACTTTTTCACACCCTTTCACACCCCACTCTTAGGCTAAAATCAAGTTTAATTTTTTGTGCAACCTCAGCAGCTTGTCAACTGAATGATTTTAGCAACAGGTTTTTGAATAGACTAACATAAGCTTTTCGTTATCAGACTCTACTAAGTATAGGTCTGGTGATAATAGGTCTGCTGTGTAACCTCTTTTTTCAACAAAATTTAATAAATTATTTTTAATTGGAATAATTAGCTCAGGTATTGTGCAATTAAGAAAGCCGATTGTAATTTCTCAAATGTCACATGTTTGTCTACTTTGAATTTTAGTCATGCTATCTAAAAAGAGGATTGGAGATCTCCACATGATCTAGGATCCATGGCCAAAATAATTTCTATCTTGTTACCCCCAGTGATGACAACATTTGTGATTTCATAATTTTGGAACTTTGCAGACATATTATTCTTATTTAATCTAGTCCTACAAAATGACCATTAAACAAAACGGAGTGACCAATCTTTTTATTTTATCAGCCCTATGTTTGTCTGTTAGACGTCTTCTTCATAAGAACTCAGCATTCTTGTTGACAATTCAGTTGTACATTTCCCTAGTTTAATTAAATAGCCCTCACTATGCCAAATCCAGTTCCATTTTTGTGTGATCAGTAAGTCATGCACTCGCTTCTGTCTGTCAAAATTCCTTTTCTTTAAGACCTAAGGCTGGACTGGTAACTGTTGAAAAGCAGATCAAGAATGTTAGTTAAAACACAGAATTCAAAGAACTGCTGTGAGACCAGTGAATAACCAATACTAATTAAGCTAATATAATAACCAAATTTGAAGCAGTCTCTATAGTGATCATTAGATATGCAGCACAATTGCATGCAATGGGAAGTGATGAAAGTTCTTCTGTGTAGACCATTAGTCCGTTGAAGCTGTTTGTCTGTTGCACTGGGTCGTCAGTCTGTGATGGCCTGATGTGGTGTAAGGTCTTTGTTGTTTCTCTCCCTCCTCTCAGTCTGGCTTTCCTGCCACAGTTTTGCATTTCAGGATATTCTCTTCATCCTCAGGAAAAGTCTCAAGTGAAAGATTCACCTTTTCCTGTTTTAAGTCAGCCTTTCTCCATGCAGAAGTATGCACTCCTCTTTCTGGAGGGGGGTGGAAAGTCCATCTGCTTCTCCCTCTTCTTCTCTCTGCAGCCTTGTCTTTGCCTCTTCACCACACTGGTAGACAGACTCCAGTGCATTGCTTCCTTTTTTCCAGGCACTGTTGTAGAAGCCATCTGAAATTCTAACACTCAGAGACCGCATTAATCAAATTGACCTTAGTCAAACTTGTGTCTGAGCAATTAGCTCTTTATATAAATTTCACTTTTCAGCCAAATCTTTCAATGGTCCTACCATATAAAAACATTCATCTGGTTAAAAGCAGCAGTTCCCTTATTCTATTTTAGTAAAGCAAGTTCTTCACTGCAGAAAAATAGCAAGCAGTTTTTTCTTTGCAAAATGTAGAAAACAGCAGTAATCTACCTTTATTATTTAGGAATATTACAATTAAACAAAATAATAGTTTTTCTACAACCGCATGACATGCCTATGGTAAAATAAATCATCATAATTTTCTTTTAAATTCATGTAATGTTCAGAATAATCTAGTAATAGTGAATGAATTTCCCAACCTACATATATTTAATCACCAAAGTTACATTCTTATTGAGAAATGCCTATGGCTTATGTATCAAAATTTCTATTAATTTGGTCACCCAATCTTGCTCTCATTCAACATTGCTCTCCACAAGTTATCTTTCAGTTAATTCAAACCAGAATCTTTTGAAACTCTGTAATGGATTAACTTCCATACTGTCTCCCAGGGATAACGAGATACAAATTTTAGACGTCTTCAGACATAATATATACATTTTTAAGCATGTGCAATCTTATTTATTCATCTATTATGATAAATCATTAAGTAATAAATGTATATCCTATTTTTATTGGTCTCTTGCTACAATAATCTTCAAAGGCCATATCTTGTATTCATTTAGAACAAAATTCATATAAGTCACTTATTATTTAGAGCTCGGCATTCATTTACTCCTCTCACGCGAGGCAACAACTACGCTCTTTCTCTGTGAAACACAGGAGGGCCCGCAGTCACCGCTCACAAGATGCAGAGTCTGTCACACATCAATCATGCTCATACAACCACACACATACATTTAAATAGACTACACTCTTCCTGAGTGACCTATCAGTTCTACTCGCTCTTTTACTGAAACTTTCCTCAACACAGTAAAAAAGCAGTACTCTGCAGGATTTTTGCCTACTCATTCAGCCCTCTGTAACTTCCTAACGCCAACAGAGCGGTATCCATAGGACTTAATAAATAACCTAACTCTGGAAAACAACACAACCTAACTATGTAAGCAAAACTGCTTACCTTTGGCCAAGTTGTTGTGTTGCTCGTCCAGAGTCCGCTCGCTGTGGTCCACCTCGCTGTCCTTTCAAAATCCTGTTCGTGACGCCAATTCTGTTGTGGTCTCCCCTCTTCCCCGTCAAAGAATTACTCTTGAGTCTTGGGTTTTGATGCCAAAAGATAGACTTTATTGCCGAAACAATCAAGCCGAGTTGTCTATAGAGAACTGATCTTTACTTGGTTGAGGACAGCTTTTTATACTGGTCTTCTCACGCAAGCATGTCAACCTAAATTATTGGGGGGTCCCTAAAGTAAACACTATCATGGGAAACAGATGGTTTTCTATACCATGGTCTCACTAGTGGGCCCCTAACAATAACAGTATGTGCTTGACCATTTTCCATACTATGGCCTCACCAGTGGCCCCTAACAATAACATAGGATGTGCTTGTCCAGCGAAATATAGGGTAGAACTGCAACTCTAATAGTAAAATTAATTTGGACACAATTCCTTTATATTTTAGTTAATAAAATCTTCCTCATCTCCTCCCTGGTCCTCCCTCCGTCTGATCCACCCTGGGTCCTTCTGTCTCCTTCTTGGCTCCTCCCTCCGTCGTCAACACCCTGGACTTTGTTTGTTGTCCTCCCGGGAGTCCATCCTCTGCCACAGCCTCCTCCTACACTCCTTTGTTTTTGTTTTGTTCTACGGCGCGAGGTCGCGCCTTCCGGGAGGGGGAGTAATGTCACACCCCTGTGGACTGTTTATGTTGGTTTCTCCCTCTTGTGCCCATATTTGGTTGTTCCTGTTTCCTGTCCTCATTTAATCATCCTTAGTTAACCTTGTATCACCTGTGCCTTAATTGTTTATCGTAATCACCTGTCTTTATAAGTTGCATTCATTTCATTGTTTGTCGTCTGATCTTGTCAATGTGAACATGTGTTTCTACCCTCCTGATGTGGATTATAATAAAGATTTTATCTCTGACCTTTGTCTTCGTTCGCCCCTTCCTTACACGTTACGTGACATTTTGTACAGTTGAGTTCCAAAAAGAAAAATAAACAATATCACTTCCTGAAAATCTCAGTGGAATTGTAGTTTATTTTGGAAGGTGAGAGTGCATACTAACAGGGTGGAAGATTACTTTAGGGACACAGTAAGTGAAGAAAATTGTACAAACAATAACTATAGTTTCACATGATCAGTATGTGTGATGCAGTTTAGCCTAGTCCATAACATAATTTAAAAATTTGAGGTTGTCATTTCATGGTTTATATCTTTTGTGAAAGTTGATTACTTTGCAGAGAGGACATAATAAAATTGAATGTGTATATCAATAAAAAGTTGTATACAATACAAAACAGTATTTTTAATGTCTATTATCTCTGTTTAAGTAATAAAGTAGACCTAAACATTTAATTTAAGCCATTTTTTATAAATATGTAGCTCATTTTAGAGAAAATATGAGTAAGTAAATCATAGCGATGTCTGACGTTTTTCTTTAAAATTTGCATTTCTTTCTGGCTACTATGTGTAGGTTTCTATATAAGTACTGGCACTTCTGAATGGGTTGAGACTGGGATTTAGTGCAATTGAAGTGAAACCCTGGTGAAAAAAAAACAGCATATGCTGGTAGGTATGTTTTGATGCATTAGCTGTGGCCTAATGGTTAGGGAGTTGGGCTTGTAATCAAAAGGTTGCAGGTTTGAGTCCCAGGTCCAGCAGGGATTGAAGGTGGAGGGAGTGAATAACCACTGCTCTCTCCACCCTCAATACCACCACTAAGGTGAGTCCCTTGAGCAAGGCACCGCTCCCTGGGTGCCGCAGCGATAGCGATATGGCTGCCCACTTGTTATGGATCTGGTCGGTGTGCTGCGGACCGCTCACCACCAGATGTCGCTCTCACCTTATTCTCTCACATGGACTGTTGCACTACACCCCGGACTACATCTCCCAGCGTCCACCGCACTGATTGCGCCATACACCTGTGGCCAATCAGGCGTTCTATAAAAGCCCCGGACTTTCATGTTCTGGTCATGGAGCATTGTAGTTTTCTTTGTGTTGTACTCCTGTGTTTCCTAGTTCCTAGTTCCTAGTTCCTGTGTTTAGCGTTTCTGCCTGGCCATCTCGTTTCGTCTGTCTCGCGGCCTGCCTTTCTGGATTCTAGCTCGTTGTAAGGATTACTCTTCTGTTTCACGTCCTGGATTATGTCCGCTGGTGATCGACCCACGCCAGCCTCACGGACTACTCTTAAGCCTCACCCTAATATACCTGTTTGCTGTTATTCTGACCCTGCCTGTCTGACTATGTCTTTGTCTCGTCGATCAAATAAAAGCTTGCAGATGGATCCGCTCGCCTCTCATCTCACTCACTCCGTTACACCACTGCTCTGGGTGTGTGTTCATGATGTGTGTGTTCACTGCTGTGTGTGTGCACTTGGATGGGTTAAATGCAGAGCACAAATTCTGAGTATGGGTCACCATACTTGGCCTCACGTCATGTCCTTTCCTTTCAATGGACCAGTTTAAACCAGCAATAGACCAGCTTTACCCTCTGGTTGTGTTCGGGTCAAATTAACCCGGAAAAGATTTTATTTTTCCCGAATATACTAGTTAACGTTATCGAATTGGACTCAAACTTACTGACTTTATTCACACAGGGTATAAGTACTTCTCAGAATTTTTTTTTTCGAGTTTTTGTAATTTTTTGTGGGTTTTATTTTACTTAGTCACACTTGTGGTGTTCCTGGTCAAAAATGACCAGACTCCAAACAACTGCTTATAAATCTGTCATTATGCTATATTATCACTAAAGATTGGATTCATTCTTTTTGTCAGCTTGTTTTCTTTCATTTAGGACTGGCTTTTTCTGGCTGTTTCTATTTGCATCTGATTAATCGTAGGCCCCATTTTTCTGAAAGAGAGTACCTCGTTTTTTGAGAATGTTTATGTTATTTTAAATATATATATTTTTTATGAATAATTTTCACAATATGGTAAAAAAAATGATAGAAATTTGCACTCACACTAGTGTGCTTTAATGTTTAATCAGGAAGTTTGCTTTTAAATGCTTTTATTTTGTACAAAATTGCAAAAAGTCACACTTGTGGTGTTCCTGGTCAAAAATGACCGGACTCCAAACAATTGCTTATAAATCTCATTATGCTATATTATCACCAAATATTATGAGATAAAAAAATTATGAAAATTTGCACAGTTTCACATACTAGTGTGCTTTAATGTTTAATCAGGAAGTTTGCTTTTAAATGCTTTTATTTTGTACAAAATTGCACAAAGTCACACTCGTCAAAAGTGGCCAGCCATTGAAAGTGAATGGGGAAGATCACAAAAAACAGGATCTTTAGTTTGAAATGATTTTATTTTCTGAAAAGGGGCACAAAGTAACACTTATGCTGTTCCTGTTAAATCTAACCATCGTGACATGCAAGAAAGAACACATTAAGATTATTTACATTATAACATTTCACAGAACAACAAACCAAAACTGTTATATTTTATTTATATATATACTGCACACAATATCATGAAACAACAGACTAAAGCTCTCTCTGTGCTAAAGCATTTATTTGTAATCTTTCGTCTACTCTGTGAGAACATGAAAGCCTCAAAACCTAGGCTAAAGACAAGGCAGTTTGAGCGTGTGTGTGTGAGAGGTTTATCACAGAGAGAGTTATCATAAAAGCATATTGCATGCAGTTCAGGGTAAGATGATACTCAAAATAGTTTGTGTGTATGTAAGCGCGAGTATACATGCATCCACACACGCACAGGTCCAAGGCCTTTATGTTTGCAAGCACAAAATTCTCCTGAACACTAGTTGTTTCTCTTACTTTCATTCTTCCCCATTCACTTTTAGTGGCTGGCCATTTTTGACAAGTGTAACTTTGTGCAGTTTTGTACAGTTTTGCCTACTTTCGCATAAATGAGGCCTACGATTAATCAGATGCAAACAGAAACACAAAACCAGTCCTAAATGAAAGAAAACAAGTTGACAAAAAGATTGAATCCAATATTTGATGATAATATACCATAATGAGAGATTTATAAGCAATTGTTTCTAATTATTATCTCAGTTTTGACCAAGATGCGTTTTAGAGGCTTTTGCACTGGAACTCTTCTCTTCATATATATATATATATATAGGATTTAAGTACATTTGTCACATTTTGATTTAAGTTTTCATAGTCAAAAATCTTAAATTATACAATGTCATAAATATATGTAACCAAAAATATATTTGGCATATATCACTGCCTTCTCGCTATAAAGAGTCTCTATCTAGTATCGAAACAAAACATTAATTTCCTGTTATTTTTTTATATTGCTATTGGTGGTGAATTAAAAAAAATGCACTTTGATAATTGGCGCTTCTCACATGACTGTTCCCACGTGACTGCGGTCTTTCCTGCTTTTTCACTGTGATGAATAGGAAGTGGCTGTTAGTCTGTGAACTGTAAAATAGTTTTGATTTTAAACTACACGTGTGCTCTTTAAGATCCGAAAGCGTTAAGTGTTCAGAGATTTGGAAAAGGAGTTTCACTGAGAGGCGAGGTACTGATTCAGATATGCTCATTTATTACCACGCACGTTTAAAAGTCTTCATGTAAGATATCTAACAAACAACGAAAGAATTTCCCTTTCTTAACTCATGACGAAATGTGATTTGGTGTTAATACATGGCTTTCTTCTTCCGTTTCACAGATTATCTGAGTCACATTGTTCATATTAATTGATTTCTCGTTGTTTAGATTAGGGCCTGATAGGAAAGCATGAGACACATTTATCTTTAAGCACGGAGATGTGAATTATTATTAATGATTTCCTCTTATGTGGACAACAACACTTTTAACATTCCTTGGTTATCAGTATTTTCCACGAGATGCCTTTGATCCCACATGGAGAGAAAAAAAATGTGTCCGCTTCCTTTGTTTTAGTTTCGAGTTAACGTTACTGTTAGTTGGGTTTGGTCCTTATTGGGTGCATTTTTTTTTAACCATCAACACCAAATCCCATAGTCTGTAAGGTCACCATCCATATGTTTTGACATTGTTTGGATAAGATATTAGCATCTGAAACATTTTTGAAAAATTATTTTGTGATCCGTGATCTCTTTCTGGTCCAGAGACGCATTTTGCGGTAGAGAGGTGTAAATGTTATAGTTTCACAGTCCAATGTTTTGTTGAAAACATGTTATGCACAGTGGCCTTTTCGTGTGTTTGTCTAAATTTTTCGTTTGTTCTAGTCTCTTTCTCTTTTCTATTTCTACAGTCTCCAGTGCCCTCTATTGGCCCGTGAAGTTGGCTGCAGGTAGCGGGACCATGAGTGATAAGGAACTTCTTGAGCTGCCCATGAGCCAGGGCAAATTTGAGCAGATTTGGGGGGACCTGTAAGTCCTTACACAGATTAGTTATAGGGATAGTGAAACTTTTCATTGAGGTCTAACAATACAGCACCAGCACATACTACAACATATTGCAGTCACAAACATCGATCATGCTTTTATTTATTTGTTAATGTTAATTTTTACCTTTTTTTTTAAGTATGTCTTTTAACAAAAATATTTTGTTAGATATTATTATTATTGATATTAATTATTTTTTATTTCCATAGAGGATTTGGTGAGCTGATCAAGGAGCTGCCTCGTACAAACAGCGATGCTTGGCTTACTGCTGTAAGCTGTTGCTTTATCTTCCTTGATACTTTTTTTTTTATGACTGAAATGACTTAGGATTTTTGCTACTGGAGATCCAACAGCAGTTATGACTTAACTGCCATGTTAATTTTATTGCTTCTAATTTAAAACTTAAGTACAGAATACAGCATCAAACAGGCATCTGTACTTATATTTAAACCCTTTCTACCACAGGCATTGCCTGATGGCCATTTTACGGATGGCTTTGACCTGGATCTCCCGGAGAACACTGATGCTGCTGTTCCTGATGTAGCCCCAGTTGTGGACAGCCTCCCCCCTCCTGCCACTGTAGTGCCATCCACTACAGACTATCCTGGGGAATATGACTTCCAGTTATGCTTTAATCAATCCAGCACTGCAAAGTCAGCCACATCTACAGTGAGTGATGAGCAAAATATTTTGAATATGCACAGTTTTAAGTATGTCTGCTTTCCCCTCACATCTGCATACATTTACAAACATATCTAGTAGTGTTAAACAAATTTAAATGTTATATGAAGTGTAATGGACTGCTTGCACAACTACTTCCGTGTTCTGCTTATTACTGCTCTGGAGTTTCCGGCTGTTCAGCACACCTACATACAGACAGTTTCTAATGAGAATGCAGATTATTACTACATCTTAGGGCTGGCATTTCTTTAAAAAAAAAAAAAACAATTCATTATATTCTCTGCATTAACATGAATTATCTTCACTGCTGAAATGTTACTATAAATCTGTTTCTCTTCCATATGTGCATTCTGAATAATAAATACATTTATTTCCGGACTAATCTGCCGCGTTCTCATGAACAGTATTTTTCTTTTACTGATCATATTTCATACCTGTTGAATGTACAGGTTTTTTTTAAGCATTCTTACGAATATTAACCATGGTTTTACTATAGTGAAAGTGCCATGTTTTTACCATTTGTATAACAACACTTTTACTACAAATAGCCTACTATTGTTAAACTGTGGTCCGTGTAGTGAAACCAGAGTTAATTTGTGGTTATATGGTTTAACTTCAATTGCAATTTTTTGTTTTATTTGTAGTAAAACCATGGCTAATTTGTAACAGTAACACGTTGACAGTGTGACAGCTTTGAATATTAATATTTTGCCATAAGGCTTACATACAGTGAAATGATGACACAGAATAGTGACTAACATATTTAATACAAATATGAAAAAAAAAAAAAGGTTCATTATGATCTTATTCATCAGATCTGACAAACACTGCAGTGTCATGATTAGGCCAGTGTAGAGCACTGACACCCTGTGGTGAAACAGTCACATATGATTACCAGCCACTGCTTTCTCAGATTGGTTTATGTTGGATTAAAACTTCACGTTTCGTTGAGTTTAGAAAATTCTGTTAACAGTAATTATCAGAATATGTCTTCTCCTGTCTCTGAAAATGCCCGGATTTTTAAATCATCCCATTTTATTAGGTGTTTAAGTCAACTAGATGATTACAGCACACTGAAAATGTACATAACCGGAAATAACTGAGCCGTAACATTTCGAAACGGAAACGAGGCTCAGTGAAAGTAGTCCATTGAAAGTGTAATGTCAGTTATTTTGCTTAACTGGAGTATTTCTTGTCTGAAAGTGACTATAATGGAATATATATAAATCCTGTTTTATTTCAGTTCTACTGCTTGTACAATGTTTGAGTCAAGTGTTTTTCCAAGGCAAACAAAATTTAGGCAATAAAATAAGCAGGAATTACAAGATGTGTTACAATAAAGTTGTAGGTATTCCGCTGATTTTAAATTATCTGTGGACCATTTGTTCTAATTATTAAATGAGAAGTTCACTTCCAGAACAAAAATTTAAAGATAATTTACTTACCCCCTTCTTATCCAAGATGTTCATGTCTTTCTTTCTTCAGTCAATAAGAAATTGTTTCGGAATTGTTTAGGAATGTTTTCCGTATAGTGGACTTTAATGGTGCCCCCAAGTTTGAATTACAAAAATGCAGTTTAAATGCAGCTTCAAATGGCTTTAAACGATCCCAGCCGAGGAAGAAGGGTCTTATCTAGCGAAACAATTGGTCATTTTCTAAACTAATTGATAATTTATATACTTTTAATCTCAAATGGTCGACTTGTCTCATCTATGCGAAGCACATACGTAGTCTGTGTAATCCGGGTCAATACAGTTAGGGTATTGCCAAAAAACTCCCGTATTAACCATTTTGAATTGGAAAAAAAAATTGTCTTTCTTTCTTCAGTCATAAAGAAATAGTTTTTTGAGGAAAACATTTCAGCATTTTTCTCCATATAATGGACTGCTATGGTGCCCCGATTTTGAACTTCCAAAATGCAGTTTAAATGCAGCTTCAAACGATCCCAAATGCGGTTGTAAATGATCCCAGCCGAGGAAGAAGGGTCTTATCTAGCAAAACGATCAATGATTTTCGTTTTAAAAAATACTATTTAAATACTTTTTAATCTCAAATACTCGTCTTGCCTTGCTCTCCCTGAACTCTGTGTATTCTGGCTCAAGAAACTCCAATCGTATTTTCTCCCTCAACTTCAAAAATCATTTCAAAATCATCCTACATCACTGCAGAAGTACGACACAGTCTTTGCGAGTGAACATGAAAAGAAGATCAAACTCCCTTAACAAAAAAGGGAAAAAGTAATATAGGAAAATTTTGAAGTTGAGGGAGAAAATACAATCTGAGTTTTTTGACATACCCTAACTGTCATGAACTGGAAAAAAACAGTACAGGCAGAGTAAGACAAGAAAAGCATTTGACATTAAAATATATATAAATTGTATTATTTTTATGAAAAAAAAAAAAAAACGATTGTTACGCAAGATAAGACCCTTCTTTCTTGGCTGATATGGTTTACAGCCGCACTTGGGATTGTTTGAAGCTGCATTTAAACTGCATTTTGGAAGTTCAAAATCGGGGCACTATAGCAGTCCATTATATGGAGAAAAATACTGAAATGATTTCCTCAAAAAACATAATTTCTTTACGATTGAAGAAAAAAGATATGAACATCTTGGATGACAAGGGGTGCATTATATGTAAATTTTTGTTTTGGAAGTGGACTTCTCCTTTAAATTTTGATCAAGAGAGCATTTGCTGGACCTAAGGTCTGAGGACAACAGCGAAAATGTAACATGACTGGGCATGTTTTAAGCTGTAAAGAGTTAAAGTTTAGCCTGATGGTGGAAGGTGGCCTGCTTTGTGCCTGTCGTGCTGATGAGAGGTCCTAACTCTAACTCCCTATTGTTAGTAATGTGAGATTCATCCTGGCGTAATCCTTTGTCTGTCTTTCCCTCAGTATTCTCAGCTGCTGAATAAGCTGTATTGTCAGCTTGCAAAAACGTGTCCTGTTGATGTACTGGTGGGCAGAGAGCCACCTAAGGGTGCCACGCTAAGAGCCACAGCAATTTATAAGAAATCAGAGCATGTTTCTGAGGTGGTAATACGCTGTCCACACCACCAGAGCGTCGCTGAGAGCAACGAAGGTTTGTGTGCTTTAAATACACCTTAAAAACTCTCTCTCTCTCTCTCTCTCTCTCTCTCTCTCTCTCTCCCCCTCTCACACACACACATATCTCTCTGTCTGTCTATCTATATGAGCAATATCACACGAGTAAATGTGAGATATGTACATTGGCATGGCAGTAATTCGGCTGTAGGTAATCACAGTGTGCTGATATATAGCCATATCTCACATCTATGAATGTGATATTGCATTTCTAAAGGCATAAGTACGTAAATACTTAAAAAACAACAACGGAGTGTCTTTAAAAACACACTTTTGTACAGAACTACTTCCTTCCACCGTGGATTCAAATCTAAGTTTGAGTTTAACAGCTGAGCTCAAGCCTCCGTTACTAATTCAAAAACGTCACTTTAGAACTGATAACAAAGGAACATTGAGTTGCTTCATTAAAAGCTTATTGTATTACTCTATTAAAAGCTCACTATATTATGTGCAGTAGAGTGTAATGAGAGAGAGATGGACTGAGTGAGTGTGATTACCTGCATCTGATACAGCATTTTTTTTTTTAGCTCAATCTTATATTCACAATAAGACATTAGTTTAAATATCTGTTGAGGAAAGCGTTATCTTTGTCATAACGTTACTATCCTTTCATCTGTTGACAGTGCTGCACAGTGCATTTGTTAGCTGTGTCAAGCTGTTGTTGAAAGTAAAAATAACTTCCGTTCCCTCTCTGTCGTTCACTCTGATGTTGTGTCAAGTGTAGGACATTAGGGGTTGCTCTTGGGAGCCCAAACACCTCTGACAACATTGAGAAAAGGCCAGTAAAATTGGGTGTGCAGAATTTGCATAGCTGGCCACACCCCGGACATCCGGGTATAAATAGGCCAGCGTGGCATCTGCTCACTTGTTCTATTCTTCGGAGCCAAATGCAGCGTCTCGCTGTGAGGAGCAGCACCATTCACCTCTTCGTCGTTGGATCTATGGCACAAGCAACGGTCTCTCCCGTCTCAAACACAGATAAGTGTTGTGAGTTCCCCTGGGTGCCTCAACGGCGATCTTGAAGAGCAAATCTTCCTCCTAAAAGAGTAATTTCTCTAAAAGAGCCGGCACGGTTGGGATTGTGTTGATAAACATACCTTTCCTTCCGTGTCTTTCTAGTTGCGGCTTACCTCCCCAAACGATCGACACGATCGTTGTGTTCAGTGTTGGGCCATGCTCACGCTGAAGCAGCACTCGTTGGTGGTTCATGTTCTGGTTGCGGAGCTTGGCCTTGCACCTCTCAGGGAAGTGGGCATATGCATTCTCAATTATCTCAATGACTGGCTGGTCCTAGCACACTCACGAGTTTCGGTTTGTTCCCTCAGGGATGTGGTTCTCAACCACCTGGCTCGATTGGGATTTCAGGTCATCTTGGAAAAGAACAAACTCTCCTTAGCACAGGGTGTCTCTTTTCTCTGTGTAAAACTGGACTCGAGATGGGCATAGCGCCGAGGCACACATCGTGTGTACATCACACTTTTGTGTTGCAAAACCTTCAGCCCTTGGAGACACATTTTGTTTCTACAGGGAAGGGTCCACTTGGGACTTCCTAGACAGGCTGGGGTGCTGTGTGCAATGGGCATGCAGCCTCAGGGGTCTGGATAGGCCCTCGGCTGCTTTGGCGTATCAGTTGCCTGGAGTTGTTGACCGTGCTTCTGGCCTTGAAGAGGTTTCGGCCTTGGTTCAGGGCAAGCATGTGTAGGTCCGGGCAAGCATGTGTAGGTCCACGCAAACAGCACAGCGACTGTGTCGGTTCGGCCAGGCACAGGTAGATCTGTTCACCTCACCGGAACCCACTCATTGCCAGTTGTGGTACGGCCTGCCCGAAGCCCCCCTCGGTACAGATGCATTAGCACACAGCTAGCCGAGCACTAGCACGCTTCCCCCCCAGTGAACCTTATTGCACAGACACTATGTAATGTCAGGGAGGATGCAGAACGCAGAACAGATTCTTCTGGTAGTTTTAGCCCAACAGAACCTGGTTCTCGGAGCTCGCGCTCCTATCATCAGTCCCTCCCTGGTACATTCCTCTGAGAAAGAACCTCCTTTCTCAGGGGAAGGGCACAATCTGGCATCTGCGCCCAGATCTCTGGAACTTCTATCTATGGTCCCTGGACACGACCAAGAAGACTCCAGAAACTTTCCACACGCAGTGGTAAGCACCCTTATGCAGGCCAGAGCCCCCTCCACTAGGCGGCTGTACGTCCAAGATCCATGTGGCAGCTATATTAGCCAACCATGACTTAGTGGAAGGCAGATTGGTGAGGGAGCACAATTTGTTTATCAGGTTGAACCCTCCCAGGCTGCACCACATCCCCTCTTGAGACCTGTCTGTGGTCCCTCAGGCCTACAGTAAGTTCCTTCAGTCAGTTGGTTTCTGTGCCCTCTCCATGGAGACGACTTTCCTGACTGCGCTCACCTGTTAAAAAGAGGGAAATCTTCAAGCCCTCTCCGTCAATGTTTCATGCCTGGAATTCCGGCCGGCGAACTCTCAGGGTGTTCTGAGAACCCGGCCTGAATACGTGCCCGAGGTACTCACCACTCTTATAGAGCAGGCGGTGACCTTGCAAGCTATCCCTTCCCCAACCTTCTTGTTTTGCCCAGTCCGCACCCTACATATGATACTGAACGTACCCAGTGGTCAGACATTCTGAACAGCTCTTTGTCTGTTTTTGTGAACAGCAGAAGGGGAACGCTGTCTCGAAAATAGGATCTCCCACTGGTTTGTGGACACAATCCGAATGGCCTGCCAGGCCAGAGATCTACCCTGCCGACTGGGAGTCACAGCCACTTGACCAGGGATGCCGCTGCCTCAGCAGCTTTGATAAACAGGGCCTCTCTAACAGACATCTGTAGAGCTGCAGGTTGGGCTACACCTAACACATTCGCTGGGTTCTCTAATATGGAATGGAGCCAGTGTCTTCCGGAGTCCTAAACGCAAGCTCTCGGTCTCAGGAGACTGGTATGGTGCAGAGCTTGCTTTAGCACTTCCCCCTTACGGGAAGGCAATTACGCTTCTTTAGTTCATTAGGTTTCCCCAGGTGAACCCTGAACTACTCCTTCCATCATTCTAGCACATTACACATAGCCAAGTTTGGCGGTGGAACTTGCTATTAGAACCCAATACAGGGTAGGTTGCCACATGTGAACTCTTGTATTGGGTTGGTGCTCCACGTGTAGTGGTTCCTCGTGCGGCCCCATGTGTGTATTTTCCACCTATGTTCCTTTGAGATGCAGTGTTTCCCCTGAGACAGGCTCTGTCTTCTGCACACCCAATTTCATTGGCCTTTTCTCAATGTTGTCAGAGGTGTTTGAACTCCCAAGGCGACCCCTAGTGTCATACACTCAACACAACATCTCCGTTCCCTCCATCAGGGAACAAGGGTTACCATACGTAACAGAGACGTTTACAACACAGTTTAATTTTTAGTATAAAAGTCTTGCCATGTAATGGCAGAACAATGTAACTAAAATCACTGTCACGAACACACGCACTGTTTCTCAATACTGAACATTATTATTTATCTAAAATATTATTTGTTGAAAAATTTTTAATATCAATGACAACAGCCATCTTAAAAGTTGCTAGACAATTCAGTCAAAAGTACACAGGCAGTACTCTGATATACAGCATTGCCTTTACATAAACATGATGAGATTTTGACAAAACTATTTGCTTTGGAATAAATGCTACACTGACCAAAATTATAAACGCAACACTTTTGTTTTTGCCCCCATTTTTCATGAGCTGAACTCACAGATCTAAGACTTACAGAGCCAAGCGGAACATGCAGGTTTCATATCTAAACTGGCTTTTTCCATTTTAATATTTACACATATTAGTCCATATCGCGATTCAAATTAAGTGACAGACCCAATTTTGATTTATTCATCCAAAATTTGACAAAATCCATGGCATTCCACGCTATAGAGTAAATTCCGTTTTTATGAATGGACTCCGTGATCCTGTCCGCGTTGTCGCAGAGAAATTGTAGATGCGCATTCATGTAGACACAGAATTGACATGCCGTCGTGTAAATAAGATAAATAACATAAGACCATTTCATTTGTTTAATAAAAGAACAAGGTATAGTAAGTAGTCAACATTTGAAGTGGATCAAAAAAGTTCATCAAAGTTGTCCTAAGACAAGAATGGGTATTTATTTTGGTTTACTACACTGACCAAAATTATAAAGGCAACACTTTTGTTTTTGCTCAATGGGTGACATGTCCGGTGAGTATGCTGGCCATGCGAGAACTGGGATGTTTTCAGCTTCCAGGAATTGTGTACAGATCATTGCAATATGGGGCCGTGCATTATCATGCTGCAACATGAGGTGATGGTCATGGATGAATGGCACAACAATGGGCCTCAGGATCTCGTCACAGTATCTCTGTGCATATAAAATGGCATCTAAAATGGCAATAAAATGCACCTGTGTTCATTGTCCATAACATACGCCTGCCCATACCATAACCCCACTGCCACCATGGGCCACTCGATCCACAACGTTGACATCAGCAAACCACTCATGACTCCAAACACGCTGTCTGCCATCTGCTCTGTACAGTGAAAACCGGGATTCATCCGTGAAGAGAACACCTCTCCAAAGTGCCAGACACCATCGAATGTGAGCATTTGCCCACAAAAGTCAGTTATGACGACAAACTGCAGTCAGGTCGAGACCCCGATGAGGACGACGAGCATGCAGATGAGCTTCCCTAAGACGGTTTCTGACAGTTTGTGCAGAAATTCTTTGGTTATACAAACCGATTGTTGCAGCAGCTGTCCAGATGGCTGGCCTCAGACGATCTTGGAGGTAAAGAGGCTGGATGTGGAGGTCCTGGGCTGGTGTGGTTACACGTGGTCTGCGGTTGTGAGGCCGGTTGGATGTACTGCCAAATTCTCTGAAACGCCTTTGGAGACTGCTTATGGTAGAGAAATGAACATTCAATTCACAGGCATCAGCTCTGGTGGACATTCCTGCAGTCAGCATGCCAATTGCACACTCCCTCAAAACTTGCGACATCATCGGTGGCATTGTGCTGTGTGATTTAAATCTGCAGATTTTAGAGTGGCCTTTTATTGTGGCCAGCCTAAGTCACACCTGTGCAATAATCATGCTGTCTAATCAGCATCTTGATATGCCACACCTATGAGGTAGATGGATTATCTCTGCAAAGGAGAAGTGCTCACTAACACAGATTTAGACAGATTTGTGAACAATAATTTTATAAATTTGCATTTATAATTGCATTTATAATTTTGGTCAGTGTATACACACACAGACACACACACTACCGCTCTAAAGTTGGGATCAGCAAGTCTTGTAATGTTTTTTTTTTTTTCATAAGAAGTCTCTTATGCTCATCAAGAATGCATTTAATCGATCAAAAATACAGAATGTTATTACAATATAAAATGGTTTTTATTTTTATATACTTACAGGGGTCATCGGATGCCCATTTTCCACAAGTTGATATGATTCCTTACGGTCTTAATGAAAAGTCTCTAACATACTTTGATTAAAAATTCTCAATGGTTTTGTAAAACAGCACCCTTTTTACCTTGCCAAAATCAGCTCTGCAAAAATCATCTCATTCTAAGGGGTTGTTCCTTTAAATGCAGATGAGCTTTGCTCGCCCCGCCTTCTCTCTGTGGAAAGACGGTCTTGTTTACATTAGCCGCATTTAGCCACGTTTAGCCGCTAAACTTCCTAACTACCACATTATAAGGAAAGGCGATCGCAAAGATTCATAAAAAAAGCTTATACTCACTTCTGCTGTAAGTGTAGCTGGATCATGAATAATTCGCGCGAACATAGACGGATCTATGTAGATCGGGAGGCGCATTCCATTCACAAACAAATGTAATCTACTGCATCTTCAGCAGCTCCGATGTTGGCAGTAAATGATGACCACTATGTTCATTATTACATCCAGCAACACAACACCTTAGTCACTCAATCGGAGATATTCTTGTCTAACTTACATCCCTGCTCTGGCATCAAAACACAATACTCAACTATCGTGGGAGCGGCACACCGACAGGCATCTGAGAACGGCTCGATTTGAAAAAGGGGATATTATTTTTACAAATTAATTAAAAACCACTGCATGGATTTTTATCATTATAGGGTAGATTTGTACATACACTGCCAACACACATTAATGTTCAAACAATATGAAAAAGTGAACTTAGCATCCAATGACCCCTTAAAAAATATAATTTATTCCTGTGATGCAAAGCTGAATTTTCATCAGCTATAACTCCAGCCTTAAGTGTCACATGATCTCTCAGAAATCATTCCAATATGCTGGTTTATCATAAGAATTATCAATGTATATTATAAACATACCAATACATGTAAAGGTACATACTGTATATTTAGGTATGTATATTTACAACCCACATCTGTCTCTGTTAAGATACTCGACAGTAAAATAATTTAACTAATTAAAACATACAAATAAAACAAGTTACTAGTAACTATTATACCCCTTTTTTAAGGTTAGTTTAGTTTTGTTAGTTTTTTTTGTTTGTTTTTTTTCCCCCCCTCTGTCTTTTCTTTCCCTGCTTCTCGGCCACAGTTGGCTTTGACATCTCATTCCCTGTCCTGTGTGGTTCGGATTAGCTGTGGGTGGGTGTGATGTGCGGCCGCGGACCTTGTACCTCCAGCTGGTGACTGCTTTGCCCTGGATTCCTTGCCACTGGCTAGTTCAGCACTCCATGTCTTGCTTTTTTTTTAAATGCATCACACACTAGTTGACATACATGTACATCAAGTTAACAATAAATGCAGGAAAGAGGAAAGAAAAGGTAGAAAAAAAACTGTTATAAATACACATAGGGTAAGTGTGATGTGGGCATGGTGGCCTGGGGTTTGCACAGGGCTGGTTCCACGCTGCACGACACGCTTGAAATAGATGGATCACTAATAAGTTTGATAGGAATGTTGTAGAAAAAATAGTTTGCACTACTGGTCCAATAAGCCACAAAACCTCTCCTAGTGTTTTATTTTATTTTATATTATTGTAATATATGTTATGTGATATTAAAAAACATACTGACATACTTTAGCTGTAAATTTCCTTGGAGCGAAGGCCTGATCAGCTGAGCGAGGAGTGGAAAATGATAAACCCGGAATAGAGTGATTATTGAATGCTTGGAGCACGGAGGGGAAATTGGTTGACATACATATGTCTATCACAAATTTAACAATAAATGTAGGAAAGGGAGGGAAAAAAACACACACACACAAACAAATAGGGTAAGCAGGGCATGTGTGTGATTGGGATTGATAGATGAGGCAGGGGTGCAAAAAATCAGTCCAAAATTGGATATATATTATATTATGGGGGCGGTGCCCCCCCCCCCAATATAATGCCAGGGGAAACACTGTAATAACTTTTGAACCGTAAGGCACAGAAGGAAAATTTTCTCATGTAAAGTCGAATGAAGTCCAAAATTCAAAAATCGTAAGGTTTGTTTTTTTTTTTTTTTTTTTATAATTTTTTTTTTTTTGTTCAAAAAACCTACTTTTTCGAACTTGTCCTAGACGGTTCGTCTGATTTTCACCAAAATTGGCTCAGATCATCTTCAGACCAGGCTGGCAAAAAGTTATGGAATTCAAGTTGATTAGTCAAACTGTTGTCGAATAACGCACAAACAGTTTCTACGAAAAGCACGCAAAAATGGATGTGAGGCTATATCTCCGCAATGGTTTGGTGTATTGAGACCATACTTGGTGTGTGTTATAACAAGCATGACCTGAGGCTACCTGCAGTGTTTTGGTGCAGTGCCACCTGGTGGTCAGGAGATATGAAAAATGTATTTTTTTGCCTATAACTTCTGAATGGTTCCCCCAAAACTCACAACTGGTCTCTTTAGATTCAGTGCATCATGCCGAGTCGAACCATAACCAATTTTCCCATGTCAGCCATTTTGGGTGTCGGCCATATTAAATTTTGTCAAAAAATGCTATATTTTATAAACGCATTGACTAGTGATCAACCGATATTGATTTTTTTTATAACCAATACCGATTATTTTCATAATTATGTGCCCGATAACCGATATGCAGAACCGATATTTATTTACTGTTACAAAGTAAATCAGTAACTGAGTAAATTAAGTCCATACTTCACTTTGGTTTTTCCTCCTTTAAGCCATCCTAAAAAGTGTTGAAAATTAGCGTATAACAAACAAACATAACAAAACATCATTGTATTTCTCAACTGGCATGTTATATCAGAATTACTAATATTGTTTTCGTCGTTCTATTCTGAAATGCCTGCTGACAGCACGGTTTATCTATACATTTACATAGAAGTATACTCAAACTGTGATCGCTGGCAAAGATAACACATAATTTCCATAGGGTTGTACATATTTAGAAGTGTATTAGAAAAATAATGGTTATATAGTACGTTAATATAATTAAGGGTGTTTTAAACAAGTGAATCTTGTTAAAAGTTACATGCGGTGGCCGTCAGAGCATCAACCCGGTGAGTGAACGTAGAGCCCTGCATTTCACCCCGAGCCAGATGGGCCCCGACTTTTTTACGTCCCTAGGGCCGGGCTTCGGGCCAATATTCACGTCATAGCTCAGACGCGGGCCGGGCTTCGGGTCTGTTTTATGCTGCTTCTTATTTTTATACTTTTGACATCCACAATTTATGGTGATGAAAAAATCCCGCGCTGGTGAAAACAACACAAAACGTCACTTTCGCTTTCACTTTTGAGACCGGCTCGGAAGGCGTTTAGCTTCTCCATCAGCAGCATCAGTGAGCGCGCCTTCAGCGCAGCGGGAAGAGATTCGCGTTCACGCAATAGGCTAAAGCTTGCTGCAAAGCAAAAGTACCATGAATGTGTCAAGGGGAAAATAGTAAGGAGATTTTTTAGATTTATTAATTAAGTGTTTTAATTTAGGCAAAAATTTGCCGATCCGGACTCGCCATCTTCTCTTTGGACGCGCCTTTAAAAACCATCATTACACATAATGAAAGAGTTTTTGTTTTCGATTTGATTTATTTCGTTAAGTAATAATTTTGAGCTTTCTACAGGTATATTTATCATGTCTGTGCGGTTTGTATTCGCTGAGTTTTGGTTTATTTTTGTGAAGCGCTCCTGTTGAGACAACAGAAAGCGCATAATGATTGTTTTATAAAAGCACCGTTTGCAACGTTTTGTTGATATTGTGAGTACACACAAATAAAAGTAGACCCTTTACAGTTCCGAATATGAGCAAAAATAATGGAATAATCAAATTGTTTCCACTGAAAGAAATGTGATTAGTGATCGCACTGGCGCCTCCGTGTCCTGTAAGCAGCTTTAGCTTCCACTCTCCGCACAAACCATTGGGTATGTGCCTAATAGCGCACATTTATCCAAGTTTAACATTGAAACTCACATTGCTTTATACTTCAACTCTTTTAGGCCTATATCTATAGTTTTTATTTAGATTTCTTATGACGGTTTAAGCTTATATGTGACTTCATAAGACTATAATGAACATACAACAGAGAGAGAATTAAAATTCAGCGCTTTCATTTCCAACATGTGCTCATTCATGGCTGTATATTATTTAATTCAGGCAAAGTTATGTTTATTGCGACAGGACTTGAATTAATTTACGTGACAGTAAGTTCATCTCTATTTCTTAGAGCCAAGCTGCATAAACTAGTTACATATCAGGCATTTATGTATCACATCTAATATGAGCATTAATGGCTGTTTTATTAAATAAAGTTGACTATTTACAGCAAAGCAAGAAAGTAAGCTATGCTTTACCTTTGCACGCCGTTGTCCGGTTTCCCCTCAGGCGCGCTGCATGTGCGCAATTCTCAAAACAACCACAAGATGGCGGCGTTTATCGGTGAACCCGATATTACAAAACCGATAACCGATTATGGTAAAATGCTTAAATATCGGTAAATCGATATATCGGTCGATCTCTAGCATTGACGTATCTTTACGAAACTCTGTATGTGTCTTCGGCACCATGCCCTGACAGTACTCAAAAAGTGGCCTTGTGGCCAAAAGTTATAAAGAAATTTACAAAAATGCTAATAACTTCTGCTTACATTAGCCTATTGTAATGAAATTGTGATCTCAATAGATTCCTTGGGTCATGCAGAGAGCATTGATACACATTATGCCAATATTGGCTAAACATCCTGTCTCAGAATCAGAATGTGCTTTATTGCCATGTATGTTTACACATACTAGGAATTTGTTGTAGTGACAGAAGCTCCACAGTGCAATAGAATGACGGTGACAGGACCAGACACGAAAAAAGACATAATAAAAAGAACAATATATAATTATACAAGACATACAATGTGCAAAAATAGCAAATAACTTTACAATATACAAAATACAAAATAAACAATTAACTATGTACGTAAGGTGCAATTATAAGGGTAAGTAAGTATGTGTGTTAAATAAATAACTGGATAAGTGAATGTATAATAGCGTAGTGTGTTCCGCGTTTATTGTGAAGTGTTCATGAGATGGATTGCTTGAGGGAAGAAACTGTTCCTGTGCCTGGCTGTTCTGGTGCTCAGTGCTCTGTAGCGTCGACCGGATGGCAACAGTTCAAAGAGGGAATGTGCTGGATGTGAGGGGTCCAGAGTGATTTTGCCAGCCTTTTTGCTCACTCTGGATAAGTACAGTTCTTGGAGAGTAGGAAGGGTTGTACCAATAATTCGCTCAGCAGTCCGGACTGTCCGATGCAGTCTTCTGAGGTCAGATTTGGTAGCTGAGCTGAACCAGACAGTTATTGAGGTGCAGAGGACGGATTCAATGATGGCAGTGTAAAACTGTTTCAGTAGTTCCTGAGGCAGGTTGAACTTCCTTAGTTGGCGAAGGAAGAACAGCCTCTGCTGGGCCTTTTTGACAATTGCGTCAATGTGGATGTCCCACTTCAGGTCCTGAGAGATGGTGTTGCCAAGGAATCTGAATGTTTCCACTGTCATTACAGTGCTGTCCATGATGGTGAGAGGGGGGAGTGCAGGGGGGTTCTTCCTGAAGTCTACTGTCATCTCTACTGTTTTGAGCGTGTTAAGCTCCAGGTTGTTATGGCTGCATCAGACAGCCAGCTCTTTAACCTCGTCTGTAGGCAGACTCGTCACCATCCTGAATGAGGCCGATGATTGTAGTGTCATCCGCAAACTTCAGGAGCTTGACAGAGGGGTCTTTGGAGGTGCAGTCGTTGGTGTAGAGGGAGAAGAGCAGTGGGGAGAGGACACAACCCTGAGGAGCGCCAGTGCTGATTGTGCGAGTGCTGGATGAGTATTTTCCCAGCTTTACTAGTTGCTGCCTCTCTGTCAAGAAGCTGGTGATCCACTGACAGATGGAGGTAGGCACGGAGAGCTGAGTTAATTTTTGCAGGAGTAGGTTTGGGATGATAGTGTTGAAGACCGAACTGAAGTCCACAAACAGAATCCTCACATAAGTCCCTGATTTATCCAGATGTTGCAGGATGAAGTGCAGTCCCATGTTTACTGCATCATCCACGGACCTGTTTGCTCGGTAAGCAAACTGCAGGGGGTCCAGTAAGGGTCCGGTGATGTCTTTCAGATAAGCCAGAACCAGTTTTTCAAACGACTTCATGACGACAGACGTTAGCGCCACAGGTCTGTAGTCGTTAAGTCCTGTTATCTTGGGTTTCTTTGGAACGGGGATGATGGTGGAGCGTTTGAAGCAGGAAGGGACTTCACACAACTCCAGAGACCTGTTGAAGATCTGTGAGAAGATAGGGGCCAGCTGCTCAGCACAGGTTTTCAGACAGGTTGGTGTCACACCATCTGGGCCTGGTGCCTTTCTTCTTTTGTTCTTTCTGAAGACCTGGCGCACGTCATCTTTATCCCCATACCTGTAAGCATCTTCTTTGGCTTGACGGAGCTGTCTGAGTTTTGCAGTGAACCATGGTTTGTCATTGTTGTAAGTTAAATAAGTCCTGGTAGGAATGCACATATCTTCACAGAAACTGATGTATGAAGTTACAGTCTCTGTGAGCTCGTCCAGATCGTTAGCAGCAGCTTCAAAAACACTCCAATCAGTCAATTCGAAACAGGCCTGTAAAACCCGCTCTGTTTCGTTGGTCCATCTCTTTACAGATTTAACTACAGGTTTAGCAGATTTAAGTTTTTGCCTGTAGGATGGTATAAGATGAACCAGACAGTGATCAGAGAGTCCCAAAGCTGCCCGTGGGACAGAGTGATATGCATTCTTTATTGTGGTGTAACAGTGATTCAATATATTGTTGTCTCTGGTGGGACATGTAACATGCTGACTGTATTTAGGCAGTTCACGGGAGATATTTGCTTTGTTAAAATCCCCAAGAATGATTAAAACAGAGTCTGGGTGTTTTTGCTCCGTGTCTGCGATCTGATCGGCGAGTTTCTGTAGAGCCAGGCTCACGTGAGCTTGCGGTGGAATGTAGACGCTTATGAGAATGAACGAGCAAAACTCTCGCGGCGAATAGAATGGCTTGCAGTCAATGAAAAGCGCTTCTAGATCGGAACAGCACATCTTCTTTAACACCGTTACATCTGTACACCACCTTTCATTGATGTAAAAGCACGTCCCGCCGCCACGCGATTTCCCCGTTGATTCTGCGTCTCGATCCGCTCTGAACAGCTGATAGCCCGGCAGATGAAGCGCGCAGTCCGGTATCGCGTCGTTCAGCCAGGTCTCCGTGAAACACAGAGCAGCAGAGTGCGAGAAATCCTCATTTAACCGGGAGAGCAGGAGGAGTTCGTCTGTTTTGTTGGGTAGAAAGCGTAGATTCGCCAGATGTATGCTGGGCAGTGCCGTTCGGAATCCGCGTTGTCGAAGCTTCAGGAGCGCGCCGGCTGGCTTCCCCCGTCTGCGCGTTCTGAAGCGTTTGATCAGAGCCGCCGCACCGCCAACTACAACCTTCAGCAAAACGTCCGAATAATTGAGATCCGGTAGGAGGTTTTGTAGTGTACTGCCGAATGTTCAGCAGTTCGTCCTGGGTAAAACTGATTGTGTTTGCAAAACAAAAAACAGGAAAAACTAACAAAAACACTAAAACAACTCGGGAGCTCAGCACAGAGGCTGCCATTCGCGGCGCCATCTTGATTGACTGCCATTTTGATTAATGTACAAAACCTACTTTTTTCGAACTCCTCCTAGACCGTTAGTTCAATTTTCACCAAATTTGACTCGGATCATCTTCAGACCATGCTGGCAAAAAGTTATGGATTTCGTGTCGATATACGAAACAGTTTTCGTTTAGTGCATCAACGAATTTGCTGGAAAGATGCCAAACTGCATCTGAGGCTGTATCTCTGCAATGCTTTGACATATTAACACCAAATTTTATATGTGCCATTGTCACCTCACACTGACCACACCACATCAATTTGGTAACAGTGCCACCTATTGGTCAGAAGTAATACACCATTGATTAAACATCAATAATGAAATTTCCAAAAATGCTAATAACTTCTGATTGCATTAGCCTATTGTAATGAAAACATTCCTTGTCTCAAAACATTCCTTGGGTCATGATGACAACATACATACCAATTATACTACAGTGGCCGAACTTCCTTTCCGACATTTTAATTAATATACAGAACCTACTTGTTCAAACTCCTCCTGGACCGTAGGTCAGATTTTCACCAAATTTGACTCAAATCATCCTTGGACTGTGCTTAAACAAAGTTATGGAGTTTGTGTCTATAGACAAAACTGTTTTCGTACAGCGTCACTATACATTTGAGCCATGATGCCAAAATGACTCAGAGGTTGTATCTTTGTAAAGCTTTGACATAGTGACACCAAACTTTGTGAGTGTCATTGTCACCTCACACAGAACATGCCACATCATTTTGAAAATGGCACCACCTATTGGTCAAAAGTGATAAGCCATTAAATTCTAATATTATTGGTTGTATTTATGATTTTTCAGCCATTTCAACTGATCTTATCCTAAAATGGCTTTAATTACTCATTGTTGTAGTCGGTCTGTTGCTCCTTGCCATGCTTAGCTCCTCATTCTGCCCCTTTAGTGCTTGGCCCTGCAATTGCTGCTTGCAGCTATATTAAGGGCCCGAGCCCTAAAAGGGCGAAGGCCCTATTGTTCTTCTAAGGATTATTAGGGGTTAGTTTTAGCTACAGACACCAAACTCGGTATGTATATTGATCTCATCAGGCCAGACAACTTTTTAATTTACACTCATTAGCTGCAACCAACAGGAAGTCTGCTATTTTGATTTGAATGTGGATTTTTGGAAAAATCAGGCTATAAATAAATTCATACTCCTCCAAGCAGGAATAAGTGGTTCACACCAAACTTTAGTATGATGCCAACATACTGAAGATTTTAAATTGCAAGCGGATTTGGAATATCTTGAATGGTTTTGACGTGGTGATTTATTAAAGTAGCAGTAAAAAAACATACCCATAATCTTTAAAATGCAGCATCCAAACACTTCAAAACTTTTTACATACACAGAACTAATCATTCTGAAAAATAAATGCTTAGTTCCATCGATATAAAATAGTCTACTAAAATAGAAAATTAAAAAAACTATTAAACATCTGGACCCGTATTCACAAAACATCTTAAGGCTAAAAGTAGCTCATAACTTGCCGACTTAGGAGTAAATCTTAAAAATAATGGGCGTGCTAGTCCTAAATTTAGGACTCCTAAGTTTTTGCTCTAAGAATGTTTCACAAAGCGTTTTAGCGCTAAAACTAGCTCCTAAATCTGTGCAACGTAAAGACTGATTTATACGCGGCCGCAAGTTCGCTTGGGTTTGTGAAATCAACCATTTTGCGTGGCGGTGTGCACGGCATCTCAAGTGAACTGTTCGCGTGTCACTGCATTGATCACGAACAATTTTAAAGCTGTTTTGGCTGAACAGGTACACCTGTACAAACGTCTTTATAATTCATCAATGCGTGATCATAGAAATAGTCAGACGGCAAATAACTCAGAGAAAAATCGCGACCAGCGTTGGAAAGGACGAAAACTTTTGCAAGAAAGTTTGTGAAACTGTACATTTTAACGCTGTTGTGTTGGTTTTGCTGTTAAAGACTGCTGTAATAAAAATATTTCTCACAATTGCTTGTTTTAGTGTTTCACATTACTTTCATAGGTGTAATTTACGGGTGGGATGGGAGGGACACTTTTTGAAAGGCTCGATCTTACTAAGTGCTAAAGCATGTTGTTAAAGCCATGAAACAGGAAGTTGTAGTAATTCATGCAAACAATGTCCAATCTGCCCACATGTTTGATAAGAGTCCTGGCCTGAAGATCTTTGCATCTGCAACCACAAGTGACATGTTTAACACTGTGACTATTAAAAGCACAGCAAAATATGCCATTTTGTGCTAAACATGCTAGAAACAAGCTAGCAGCCCTTACTAAGTGCTAATGCATGCTATTAATGCTATGAAAGAGGAATTTGTTGTAAGTCATGCATGCAGTGTCCAATCTGCCCCAAACTTCACTTGTTTGATAAGAGTACTGGCCTGAACATATCTTAAGGCTAATATTTATTTCAATCATAGTGCCAACTGCTGGCAAAAGGATGTAACTTGTTCTAGAAGTGGGTGTGGCAAAATGGCTTGATAGCGCCACCTATTCATGTTCAGTGAAGTGCCCCTCCCGCTACATTTCACATACATGTATGAAAATTGGTACACACATGTAAAACACCAATACCCACAAAAAGTATCTTGGAGCAAAATCCAAAACACAACAGGAAGTCGGTTATTTTTAATTTTCTCAGCAATTTCTGTGTCATTTTTACTATTTCCAGGCATCATACTTGAACAAACTCAAACATGCTAGCAACACTTACTAAGTGCTAAAGCATGTTGTTAAAGCCATGAAACAGGAAGTTGTTGTAATTCATGCAAACAATGTCCAATCTGCCCCAAACTTCACATGTTTGATGAGTCCTGGCCTGAAGATATCTACATGCCCATATTTGGTTATAGTCATAGCGCCACCTGCTGGCAACCGGAAGTGACGTGAAGTGTTCAGATGCAAAAGCCTCCAAATCCATCTGACGTATTTCTTTAAAATGAGCATTTCTTTCTGGCTACTTTGTATAGGTTTCTATGTAAGTACTGGTAATTCTGATTGGGCTGAGGCTAGAATTTAGCGAGTTTGAAGTAAAAGTATTTGATGGACGTATACTATGTGTAAGGAGCATTTACTCAATATCATTATTTCATTTTTCACCGAGATGGCTTTTAGCTGGTTTTGCATCTGAACTCTTCACGTTTAACGCTGTGATGGACTATTAAAAGCACAGAAAAATAAGCCCTTTTGTGCTAAACATGCTAGAAACATGCTAGCAGCACATACTAAGTGCTAATGCATGCTATTAATGTTTATAATATAAAATGAAAGAGGAATTTGTTGTAACTCATGCATGCGGTGTCCAATCTGCCCCAAACTTGTTCGATAACAGTCCTGACCTGAACACATCTTAAGGCCAGTATTCTTTTACAATCATAGCATCACCTGCTGGCTACAGGAAATGATTTGTTTTACACTAACTTAAATATGCAATGTCCGATCTGCCCCAAACCACGTGTTCGGTAAGAGTCCTGACCTCAACACATGTAAAGGCCAATATTCAGTTATGATGATACTTTACGTTTGATAAGAGTACTGGCCTGAACATATTATAGGGCTAATATTTCATTTCAATCATAGTGCCAACTGCTGGCAAAAGGATGTAACTTGTTCTACATTTACATTAATGACTGACACATTCTTTCAATATTTACTATATTAAAAGCATACTGACCAACCGTTCTCTGTTTTCCTAAAGCCACTGGTCGGTGGCCTATGACTGACCAGACAATTTTATACCAGGTTCCTTTTCCCATTCTTGCCTAATATGATCAGTGTTTATATTCACCTTTTCCAGTGATAAAGCATAAAAGAAAGAAACAGTGCCTCGTTCTGAACTGCGGTTACATAGAATTTCAAGAGTTTGATGTATAGTGAAATGTTTCCTAGTAAAATCGCTAATTTGTAAATACCGGAAAAAAGCTGTAGATAAAAGATCATATTTTAATTTAAGTTGACTAAATGAGCAAAATTTATTATCGATATATAGATCTCTTATGGAAATTAAACCCTTTTGCTTCCATTGGGAGAAAAGCTTGTCCTTTAAGCTCTATTTTAGGGGAAAAGTCCTCTAAAATTTTATATTATCTTTTAGCCGATTTACTTTCGCATGCCAGTTTACTATTAGAATTGCATCTGCCGTTTTGTGATTTATGATTTTTAGATGTTTAAACTAATTAAGAGCAATTTTAAATGGTATAGAAATTATTTATTTATTTATTTATTTATTTATTTATTTAATTTAATTTATTTTTTTGTCAGTATCTTCAGTTAGGGGCATTAACTCACTTTTGTCCCAGTTTATTGTAAAACCCAACAGTTTATTAAATGATTCTTAAAGCTTCAAAAGAAGCTTTATACAAAAGTACATCATCTGTGCTTTCAGAATTTGTTGTGGGTGTATGGAATTTTGTCCCTGTTCTACATGGTGGTTGTTTAGCCTTGATATTCAAATTGTAAATGCAAGTTATTTTGTATTAATGTGTCGGTATGATGTGAAGTCCAGTTACCAGCGTGTTGCGATTTAGCTCAAAGGAAAATGTATATAAATAATTAAAATTAATTATGATTAATTACAATAATTTATATCAGCTGCCAGTAGTAACTGTAGCAGAATTAAATTTCCATCAACTAATCTGTTCGTCCAGTGAATATTCAGTAAAATTTTTATATAAACTCTGAGAAATGATATTTTCTTGGCCACAGAAAATAACTTTCTTAAAGTACTATTGCATTAGAGCATGTAGCTCGAATCGGAATCGTAAAGGGACATTAATTTACAAGGCAGAATCAGAATCAAAACTCATGTAATTTGTGCACAAGAGTTTTATTAACGAAGGACTAACACATAACTAATCTAAACAAACAAACATGAAATCACTCATACATGGGGGAAGGGTCAGTGAGAAGCAGTTAGAGAGAGACAAGGAAATGACGCTATGAAAAGAGTCAGTTAACCACCTGAGTGAAACCATCAGTGCTGTCTACAGCTTATACTAAACCTCTGTTTTGTTTAGTTAAATGTACAATACTTGCATTGCCTTGGTCGTTGAACAAGTGTCTGAATGCAGTCTCGGGTGAAAGTCTTGATGGTTGGAGCAGTGGTGGTTTTGGAATCGTGATCACGTTCTTCTGGGTCTGAAGAATGATGAACTCCAAAGATGTTCTGACTCGATGGTGACTGGGAATTTCTTCCCATGTGAAAAGTGAAGAAGAACCAAGAGCTGAGAGGGACCCAGCTGAAGTCCTGTGATCTTTGGGGAATGGAAAGACAAGGCTGCAAGGCCTAGCGCGCACTTAGGGATATCCTGAAGAGTTCTAGCTCATCCTCTTAGGTTCTAAAAGAACTCCTGACTGACTGAGGTGAGTCATGAAGATGAATTCCAGGGTTGAGTGAAAATGTCTGGCTCTTTGTGGTCGAGAGCCACAGCTTTATATGTTGGGGCCCACCAGGCACGCCTGTGCTGGCTCACGCTCCCCATGGGTTCCTCCACACGGGCAGCAATCGGAAGATGTTGCAGAAGAGAGAAAGAGACTCTCATGTGATGGTTTTAAATTCTCTGGAGGCGGGTCAGTGGGGGTTTGAGTAACTTTGATGGGCTGTAACCAGGGGTCCAGATGACCAGACTTTACCTGTAGTCAAATTATTACTCAAAACACTGATGGTTCACAGGTTTGGTCACTATGAGGGTATCAACTAAAACAAACTGAAATGAAATCAGAAAGAGACAAAGGGAGAAGGAAGGGCTTTCCTTATTTAGTTTAAGATAGGAAATATGACTACGCAGTTGTTCCTTGTTCAAAGGAATGCTGCAGCAGGGTCATAAACCTAGGGAGACTGTTACCTAAGCTAGCAGGGACGCATCAAACATCTCAAGGTAAATAAGCAAAAACAATAGGAAGTGTTTCTAGTCTTCTCAGGGTGACAGTGACTGTACCCCATGTAGCAGGCCAGACTGCTAAGGAGTAAGGAGAGACAGGAATTAGTCTACTAATAACCTGTACGGTTCATTAAGGGGACAACAGTTGCTAGAACTGCTATAATCCTATACTGAGAGGGAAGATAGTGATGGTCAGATAAACTAAAATAAGGCGAAAGAAAAATGAAAATATCCTAATAGCTTGAGCAAACTAAAAGGAAAAGTACATAACTTGATTTAATTAAATTTGTGACTTAATTTTTATATATATATATATATATATATATATATATATCAATTTAGCTGAACTGGTACATTCAAGCTAAACAAAGGTAAATAAATGAAATAAAATCAAAGAGAGGTAGAACAAAGTAAAAAAAATATAATAACACCGTTAAAACCCAAGTATGTGAGGAGGGGCCAAACTGACTGAGTCTACACAGAAGGTGATAACACAAACGGGAGGTGAAACCAAGAGAAAGGGGGAAAGAGAGAGAGAAGTGGCTTGCACATTACACTTTACACTCGCACATGTCTAAATGTTAGTCGGATGCTAACAGCTAACAGTTGAGGGAAAGAGCTCAGTGTATATGCCTGTACGGCTGCTAAAGAGTTAGCTTTGGCTACACTCAGTTCTACTCAGTTTACACAAGGGTCTGTGACATGTATGCTGTTATCAGATTGAACCGAAAGAGGCTGCTCTCAACTTCCGGGGTCAGACATTGCTAAGATACTGAGGCATGTTCACAACAACAAGCAAGCTGAGCAGAACTTGTGCTGCTGTGAAACAGGCATGGGAAACTTACGCGCTGTCAGTTATGACTTTTGCATACAACTTCATTCACAAATCAAAACCGCACATTCACTTCAGTGAAAATGTCTGGCTCTTTGTGGTCGAGAGCCACAGCTTTATATGTTGGGGCCCACCAGGCACGCCCTTGCTGGCTCAGGCTCCCTGTGGGTTACTCCACATGGGCAGCAATCGGAAGATGTTGCAGAAGAGAGCAAAAAGAGAAAGAGAGTCTCGTGTGATGGTTTTAAATTCTCTGGAGGCTGTGCCTCCAGGAGGTCCAGGAACCAATGGTAACTTTCACCTTTGGAGGGAAAGTTTACGACTCTTTGTCTGTGAGGTTATTAACAATAACCGTTTTCCATCTTTTAGAGTAATTTCCTTTTCCAACATTTCAACAGCTTCTTCACTTATTCGGGGAAAATTAATATTAGATAAGAATTTATTTATTTTATTTGTATCTATATTTGTTTTGGATGTGTATACTACGTTATAGAAGTCAGCTTCCTTGGACTATTTGATAGATACTGGCCACTGCAGACTGGGAACACCCCACAAGAGCTGCAGTTTTGGTGATGCTTTGACCCAGTCGTCTAGCCATAACAATTTGGCCATTGTCAAACTCGCTCAAATCCTTACACTTGCCCATTTTTCCTGCTTCTAACACATCAATTTTGAGGACAAAATGCACTTGCTGCCTAATATATCCCCACCCACTAACAGGTGCCGCCATAAACAGATAATTCCTGTTATTCACTTCACCTGCCAGTGGTCATAATGTTATGCTTGATCAACAAGTGTTTTTTGTTTTTTTTCCCCAAATATCTGCACAAATGTTAATTGAACTGTATAAAATCAGTAACACAAGAAGTTAATATTGTGTGTTTTGTATACACGTAAACTATAAAAATGCGAATTTGTGAAAACGCTATGTTGCTAAAGTTTAGAATGTCTAGTTGAAAGTGTACTACAAATTGAAGTAAATGTTAGAAAATGAGCAGCCTGTGTTGTGTTAAATCACAACACTAGTGAGTATTCATATAATTTTGTCTACTTTGTTTGGCCTCGTCTTTTCTCAGGTGTTTCCCACCGTAGCCATCTCATCCGTGTGGAGGGCAGTCAGAGAGTGCAGTATCATGAGGATCCAAACACCAAGAGGCATAGTGTGACGCTGCCTTACGAGTCTCCACAGGTACCCCAGAATTAAGCACACCGTTCACAAATTCTTATCTGTTGGCTTTTTGCTTGTTACATTGTTTTGCGTGTTTATTTTATTAGGGATAGGCGATATGGGCTTAAAAATTTATCACGATAATTTCTGGTATTATTGCGATAATGATATCAATGACGATAATTCAGGGAATCCTGTTTCTTTAGAGAAAAGTATTATCTTCCCTATTTTTACTCAAAATGTACAATGTAATGACTGTTGAATTCACTGGAAGCCAGAGGGCGCCCCTGCGCAGAAACTCCACATATGCTTTATAGCAGAAGTAATAGTACTGACAACACTCCAGGAAATTATCGCTGTAGCTGAGTAAAAGGCAGATAGACAAATTTTAACTGAGGAAACTTGACAGTAAACATACAATTGCTACAATATATGGTTTGTTTGTGTTCTTCAAGCAATCTTGGGTATTTTTATAAGGATAAAGTATCTTTATAATGCAATGTTAATCTGTGATACTATAAAATAGTATGATTTCTGCCTCATTCTGTGATATGAAGCCACTTCTGATCGCAAAAGGTTATTTCAAACACTATGTTTTGAAGTTCATTTAGAGAAAAAGCATGTCAATAAATGATATCTTTGTTGGACAGCGGGTTTGAAAACAGGCTCATACACATGCGAAACTGTATTGCATGTGTTACTGTAGACTATTGTTACTATCGCGGGAAGAATAATTATTACAGTGGGGGAAATTTTTACCGGTATATCGCAAACAATAAGATATCGCCCATCCTTTTTTTTACATGCAAAAAAAAGTTCCAAATTTTTTGGAATCTGTTGCAACCATCAAAAACAAAATTTGTTCATAGTTACAAAATACATTTCCGTTGGTCAGTGAAAACGTTTTAGTTTTAGACAAAATTATACAAAAGTTGAAGAAAATGAACAAATCACAGATTCTTGTCCCAACTTCTCTGTAATTAGGGTTGTACATCAACCAATGTGTTGGGTTTTGCTCATTATGATGTTAAGTGGCAGATCAGTGGGCTTGCTGTGGTTGAATACTGTGCACAGCATAAATGAGTACACCCCCTCTGATTAAATATAAAAGATATAAAAGGTATTTTCTTAATTATCACTAATATAATTCATAGAAAGATGGCAAAATTGAAATGTATTAAATATATTCTTAATAAAAATAGAGAAATAATGTCATTAACATCAGTAAAATAAGTAACTTAGCCAATTTTGTTTAAGTGAGGGATTGCAGAAATTAATACACCTCTAGTTTTAATTCAACAAAGTGTAATATTCTACTACTTAATATGTCCTCTAAAACTCTGAATACACTGCTCTGACCCTTCTTGTCATTGAGTATGCAAGTTCATGACAAATTTTCATATCTGTCCTGTTTAACTCCTGGAGGACCTCCTTAAAGGATTAGTTCACTTCCAGAACAAAAGTTTACAGATAATTTACTCACACCCTTGTCATCCAAGATGTTCAAGACTTTCTTTGTTCAGTTGTACAGAAATTTGTTTTTTTGAGGAAAACATTTCAGGAATTTTCTCCATATAGTGGACTTCTACGGTGCCCTCGAGTTTGAACTTCCAAAATGCCATTTAAATGCAGCTTTAAAGCAATCACAGCCAAGGAAGAAGGGTCTTATCTAGCAAAACGATTGATTATTTTCTTTTAAAAAAAAAAAAGTACAAGTTATATACTTTTTAACCTCACACTCTTGTCTTGTCAAGCTATGTGATGTGCATGCACACTCTGTGGCACTCTGGTTCAATATGGTAAGGGTATGTCGAAAAAGTCCCATCTCCAACTTCAAAATCATCCTACATCGCTGCAGAAGTACTGACCCAGTGTTTACAAAGTGAAGGTGCGAGGGTCAGATGCCCTTTACAAAAAAAGGTAAAACAGCAAATTTTGAAGTTGAAAATGAGATGCAAGTTTCTCAACATATTGAATGACAAGGGGGTGAGTAAATTATCTGTAAATTTTTGTTCTGAACTAATCCTTTAAATGACCTTGTCTTTAATGGGGAGTGTTGCTTAGCCTGTCTCTACAGAATCCCACACAGCTGCCCAATAGTGTTAAGACTGAGTGAAATACATGCCCACTAAAGGATTTTCACCTTGGGAGAATGAATATCTTCATAGTCATGTTGACAAAATTCCCAACAATGCAGGAAATTAGAAGAGGGTAGCACCTTCATTTTCGTTTTTTTTTTGTATTACATCATACAGTGGTGTGTGAATTCATGACAATGTTGATAAAACACAACACCCTCACACCTTCAGGACTCATACATCCATATAGAAGAGCTTTACTACCACTGAACGACACTGTGGGAACCAGGCACGTCTTACTGTACTCCTCCTCTAGGAACACCATAACATTTTGGATGCTGTTAGATCTAAAATGATTGACTGGGTCTCATGAGACCAAAGTATGGATTCTCAGAAGTCTATATTTTGTAAATATAGGCCTTGGAAAAAGCTAAATGAGTTGATTGTGCTTTGGCTACAGTAAGTAGTTCTGGTGTGAATAAACAACCGTGCATGTCACTTCTGCAGGCCGCATCTTACTCTATAAGATAAAGTGACACTTTTTCATAACTTTTGCCAGCTCTGAGACACTTTCCTGCTCTTTTTCTAGCAATAACTCACTCATCACTAAATGAAAGCTTAAAGTGAAGACCTCATTATTTCAGGGGCCTTTTCACAATTGTTTTTAAGCTTTTTACAGTTTTTGCATTTCTGTTACTTTTGCTGTATTTTCACACTTAAAACAATAATTTGGTATTTGTCTTGTACCATTGTACTCTTTGATGCTAAGAAATAAACCTCCTGACAGTTCTCTCTCAAGTGGTTTCACTGTTGTCAGCATTAAGTCTGAGAATGATTCAGTGGGCAATATAACACTTCACTTTTAAGAAATTACTTATCTTGAACCATTTTGGTTCAACATACTTACCTGTCGTTCAAAATTTAAAATGTTAATAATGTTAAATAATTTTAACATTCTTCTTTAGTAACTGATCAAGCAGACTCGCTGGAATATTGTCTCTAAAGAACCTTAACATGTCTTCAAAGTAAAGAGTAATTGCTGAATTTAAGTTTCAGAGGGGGTGTACTCATTTATGCTGTGCACTGTATCTAAATAAGAAACGTCCTCAGTTGCAGACAAAACCTAAAATACTATGTGAAGGATGCAAAATAATTTAAGAATTATAATATGACCATGTGGTGAACCTATCAACCTAACTCACGTTTAAACATTGCCTGAATGCATGATGCATGCATAATGTGTGCATTAATGACATATTTATTCTTACAGCAGAAGTTGCGTTAACAGAAAATTGTCCGTCATTGACGGAATTTATTTATCAGTGACGGAAAAATCTGAAGGCCGTCCGTCACTTTGACAGATTACACCCTTTTAATTCCCACCCTTTTCCAGTTGGTGGCGAGCGTGCGCTAGTTTGGCAACAGAGCACAGGATCCAGAATAAAACTCAGACTGTCACGAATTTTTGCTGTGCACTTGATTATGCACAGTTTAAGCTACGGCGGTCTGTCACGCCACATTAAAGAGCGTCAAAATGGTATTTATTGTTTGAATTTCCTAATTAAAATAGACAGAATTTGAAATTTGAGACTTTTTCATATCAAAAGTAACAAAGCCTTTTGTGATTTATTGGATGGGAGGCGCACTATGTACTGATAACAGCATAGACCAAAAGATCGATTTAAGGGGTTTAAGAATCGATATTGGTTCATAAAAATGAGAATCTATTAAAATTGAGAAATCAATTTTTATGTTTGTTTGTTTTTGTTAGCATATAACCCTAGCACATTTTTTTGTTTTTTGTTTTATTGTCCTCCGCTGTCACTGTGGGTGTGATGTTGGACATGACGCACAGTCTCTGTTCATCTGTTCTCTTCATACATAAATAAATCCATTAACATGGATTTATATGCTTGTCCTCTAAATTCATGATTTAAAATGAAAAGCTACCGTAACCTTTGTCTTACAAGTACAATTTTGGCTGTATTATTTGTGTCCTCTTCAAAAATTACTGAAAAATTTTATGTTTAGATGAAATTGCACCCAATTACTTTTAGTAGTTTAACTACCACAGTCTCTCTCTTTCGGCAACATGCACAATTTGTGTCGAATGCAAGGGACGTCGCAGGTGGCGATTGCAAGTTTCAATGTAATTTTTTTTTCTTGTCTTCATGTGCATGTCTGAAGCCAGACCATTCTTGCTTGAGGTGCCACTAATGTTTGTGTCCTCTAGTGTTGCACAATATACCGGTATTAAAAAGGTATTGTGATACCTTGCTTCTAAAAATGGTACGATTCCACATTTTACTAGTACCGGTACTGTAAGAATGCATTTTGATAAGAGCCGTATTTCCTGAGTAAAACACTGTTCATTTAGGGCCCTATGATTATTGAAAATGCTTATTTTATGACGGAGTAATAAAAACGAAATTTACTGTATAAAGTGGAATATCACAGAATTAGCCTATTTAAAGGAGAACTCCACTTCCAGAACAACAATTCACAAATAATTTACTCACCCCCTTGTCATCCAAGATGTTCATGTCTTTCTGTCTTCAGTCATGAAGAAATTATGGTTTTTGAGGTCCATTTTGGTCTAAGTACATTTTTTTTTTTTTTCTAATTATTTATGTAGGGGGGTTTTTTATTATTTTTTTTGGTGATTTTTATTTTATTTATCTTAAATTCTATTTGTTTTTTTTATGAAAAGGGGCAAATTTCTGTACATTCTCCACCCCATCACTCAAATTGAACTGTGTTAAGTAAAAAAAAAAAAGCCAATATGACAGTCATTTTCCAGTAGAAACATCATAAATGTTATAATGTACTTCTGTGGGAGTGTGTGTGCCATGTGTGTGTCTGTGTGTGCCTGTGTGTGTGTGTGTGTAGGAGAGTTTTTTCTGCATTGGGGGCATTCTGCGGTCTCAGACCTTCATTTTGGTATGCATCTTTTCTGGATTGTGTCAGATTTTGTGTAGTAAAAAAAGCTGTTTTTTTTAAATTATTTTTGTTTTTATTTTTATTTTTTAGTTCCATTCCATTCCTATGGCTGGTTCAAAATGGCCTGCGAGGGGCGCTTTGGTTAGGTATTTTTTAATTGCTTTTATTACCATAATACCATACCAATTATTAACATAAAATCCTTAAATCGACTAAATTTTTTTTGTGTGTGTGTTCCATGGTCAGTTGTGATGAATTTCAATTTTAAAAATCCGCAAAAATGTTAGTAAATTCTGTTATTTTTCGGCGCCGAGTCAAAATGACCCGTTTTTTTTTTTATTATACCCCCTTAAATTACTCGAATCCACTCGTTTGCTTGTGTGTGTGTGTGTGTGTGTGTGTGTGTGTGTGTGTGTGTGTGTGTATTCAGGGCTCAAGTGTGCAAAAAGTACGGGAGTCTTGAACCAAAACGATCAAGGCCTGATTTTTAAAAAATCTTTAAAAATCAGTTGTTGGGTCAAAATGACCGGAGGGACAGATGAGGGTTAATATTAAATCTTGAATTTTGCACATTGTGAAAAAGAGGGCAACATATTATACGGTAGCTAAATGTATTAGCTAACTAGTCTGTGAGAAGTAACTTTTCAGTAACTTCATTGTTTATATTTTGTCTCTGTCCATATAGCTGGGTTCAGTGGTAACCACCATACTACTGAACTTCATGTGCAACAGCAGCTGTATGGGTGGGATGAATAGAAGGCCAATTCTCACCATACTGACCCTGGAGACATTTGAGTAAGTCCCTCTCTCCTGTTTTCTCTTTAGTCTTTTCTGTCCTTAGGGTGTTGTACAAGTTTCTGGCAGCAATGGAGATCAGGGGCTATGTTTACGAAACATCTAAAAGTAGCTCCTAACTTGCCCAAATCACAAACAAATCGTAAAATGACTGTTGCTGGCAATCCACCTTGGAATGTAAACATTTTAGAAACATTACAGAATATTTTCCTTTTAATTTAACTATGTCCTTCTTTTCATGTTTTATTTATTACTTGGCAGCTGTAAAACCAGAAGTGCGTTTACTTGCCAGCAACCCGCCAAAATAAAAGTTTGCTGATTTTAGGTCTGAAAATGTAAAAACATAAATAAATAAAATAAGTAAACAAAATTAAATGTAAATTGTAGCATTGTATTATTTGTATTATTTTATTTTCGTATTATTGCAAGTGTACTATAAAATAATAGTATTTTTATTTGGGAAAATGCTCATTTTTATTTAAAAATATAATAGTCTATTATGAAATTTTATTAATTATTTTATTTATTGTTTTATTACAAATAATAAAGTGCAATTATGCTATTTTTACTATAGTTATATTTAATTGGTCACATTATGTGCTGTGTGAGCACCAAACCTAATCTCCTGCTGTCATGAGAACCAGACTGAAAAACTTGTGTAACTTATCAAGCCAGTCTACAGCCGATAAGTGGCAAAAAAAAAAAAAAACTTCTTGTAAAAGATTTAGACTAGCTTGTTGTACAATATTTCTATGATTAAATTGCTGACAGAGACCCATCCCCTATCAGCCAATCCCTGTGGGCATAGTTAGTAAGCTTGCTGACATCATCCACAGCAAAAAGCTCAACAGGTTCTCTTAGCTTAAGATTTTTCCCTATTTGTAGGTAAAAGTAGTTTTCAGCATCTTTGTAAATAGGTTTAAAGAGGAATCTTTTATCTGAGCACTTTTAATGCCATTAAGGAGAACTCTTAAGTGATAAATGAGTATGTTTTGTGAATACGGCCCCAGGGTTGACTGTTTGGTGGTGTTCTACATTTACAGCGGACAGGTACTTGGTCGCCGATGTTTTGAAGTTCGAGTGTGTGCATGTCCAGGCCGTGACCGCAAAACAGAAGAAGACAATCTGAAAAAGATTACTGGGGAGACTGTTACTGGGACAAAGAGAAGTAAATGAAATTAAATAAGGATGAAATAAGATTGGCAACTACCTCAAATTAATGTTTAATCCATTGAGTAATTTGTGCTATTTCTTAACCCTTTTTTTACTCAAATTACACCAGAGCGTCAAATTTCGGATCAGTTAAAAGAGGCACTCCCTGCAGCTGGTCCTGAATCCACTGATGAGATTTACATTCTTCATGTGTGTAACACTGGAAAATTGATAAGTTATTTGTTTATAAAAAGTCATTTCATGAAAATAATTTGTGATTATTCAGAGGTTCTTTTTGTACTTGTTTTCCAGATACGTGGGAAGGAGCGTTTTGAAATGCTAAGGACCATAAACGCTAGTTTGGAGCTTATGCACATGATGCCTGTTGCTGACCAAGAAAAGTACAGGCAAAAACGGTACAGCTTCTGGCAGACTTTTTGTGGGTCTCTGTTTTTGTCCCTTTTCTTAAATGCTAAATAAAATGTTTTTAATTTTTGTTTAATCTCTCCTGTAGAAATGCCTTAAAACTTGATCAAGCCAGTCTGCAGCCGAAGAGTGGCAAAAAACTTCTTGTAAAAGATTCAGACTAAAACAGCTTTTCATTTTATTTTTTCTATGCAAAAACACTGAAGTCCTACTTCTAGCTTTTCTGAAGATGTGAGTTCAAACTGTTGTATATAGGCAACCACAATTTCATACGCTTGTTTTTTTTTTTTCTCTTTTTTTTCAAGCCCAATGTTTTTATTTTTTCTAATTATTGAAATAAAATGTTTTGTAATTTAACTTTTCTGTCTTTATTTGTAGATACTTACACTTATACAGTTTTACAGTACTACGTTGCATCTTTATTCTAATGCAAAGCTTTACTTTGCTTTCTTTTATCTTTACTTTTGTAACATTTTGCAAATTCATTCAAACATGTTTATAAAAATAAAAGAATAAAGCTGAGCTTTTATGATTGCATATATATCTGATGAATAAAACATCCTAACAAGAATGGTTTCTTAACCTTGGTCCACCTAACTGCACAATGGAGATAAATTAACTTCTGAATCACTTTTATGAAAGTGTTTTTCTTTTTTTTTTTTAATCCGTGTGTTTTACGTCTGTGAGGCTAAAATTATATTTAACATTGAAGTACTGACTAATAATAAAAAATAAAAAAATAAACATTAGATTTTCATTTACCTTACTTCTGTACTTCTGTTTGGGGAGTCTGACACACCTTGTAAAAATATTAGTATTTGTTTTTTGTTTTTTTTCCCACTGTATACGCAGATACAAAACTTGTACCACCTGTCTAATATGCTTTTGGTCTGACCCACTGAGTCATGGACTGGCACCAAGACATTCTGAACTTTTATGTTTATGTTGCAAATGCTCAGTTAATTTTTGAAGAATTTGAAGATCAGGGCCACACCTTGAACTTTTCATTATGTTTCTTAAGCAATTCCTGAACAATGTGTGCAGCGTAGCATGATGCAATATCTTTCTGAAGGAGGCCCCCTTTGCAGCCGCTATGTGCCCTCGATACACACTTCTGCCAGGTCCACACCAGGGCGAGCTCTGCAGCAGACTTCCTGACTGTCAAAGCGGCATTACGTCACGTAAGTGCAGACTCAGAGGAAGACTGTGAGACGCCAAAGTGTTCACGTCCTTGTTGAACTTATAATTACAACTTGTAAGATGGGAATCTTCTGAGAGCTACGACTTGGACTACGTGACCACTGTACCACTTGACCACCGCAGAATCATTTAGGTGCTACTTGGGCATTGATAGTATTGGCATAGTATTGCATAATTCCAAATCCAAGGTGGTGGACAACAGAGTGGAACGGCATGTTGTCATCTTGAAATTACAATAATTATGACATGGTATGAATGCAGCTTCCCCTGTTCCAAGATCCAGTTCTATTGCTTGTGTGCCCATTCTATGGGCTTTTAGCTGTGGGCAGGGATCATCATGGGCAGTCTGATCAATCTACATCTTTATGGGCCACTAATTAAAATTGTGGCTACATAGACTTTCTACCAGTAATAAGCCTTGGATATCATTGCCACTGTCAGCAATTTGTGGTTTGTCCCTCCTTAGATCACTGTTGGTAGGTTCTCACAAATTCTGACCAGGAGCTCCCCACAAGCGAGGAAGTTCTGACCCCAGTTACCTGACCAACAAAATTTTTGCTATTGTCTAAGTAATTGAGATCTTTTTCCTCCCATTTTATCCTGCACCAACACATTGACTAAATATTCTGATTCATTTACCATATAAATTACTCAGACTTTCACATGACCCTGGAGATGATTAATAATATTCACTTCACCTATGAGTAGTTATGTTTTAGCTCAGTGGTTTATGTAGCAGTGCATTGCTGCCTGTTTCTTTTGATTTGGTAGAATGCAAAAATGAATAAAGCATAATACTGAAACTGCCATTGGGACAAAAATTTAAAAGGAAAGTAAGAATTATTATTATTAATAATTATTGTTGCTATTTACAGGGGTGCACTTGAGTTTTTTTAGCCTGCTTCTTGTAAGAGTACCTGGAGATTTGGTTTGGTCCTCATGCTGCACATAGTGTGACCCATTAAATATAACTCTAAAATAATAATAATAGTGATAATAATATCATTGGACCTTATTTATTTATTTATTTTATAAATTAATAAACAAAATAATAAAATGTGGTAATGCTGTTATATTTTAAAATAAAAAGGGATTATTAAATAAAAATACAATTATTTTATTGGACACTTAAAATGATAATATTTACTTTTTTATATGAATTTCCATCATTTTCAAACCTAAAATTAGCAAGCTTTTATTTTAGTGGGTTGCCAACAAATAAAAATACGCACCCCTGCTGTGTTTAGTGCTTCTGATTGAAGAACGTTAAGTGAAGAGCATTAGTGAATGAAATAACAAATGTTTGCACTGTGCTTTGAAAACGGCATTGAATAGCCTAGCAGAGATGCCAAAAGTACACACATCCTTCCCTCAAGTAGAGGTACAGATACTCATGTGTAAAAATACTCTGGTAAAAGTAGAAGTGCTGACTACGCTTTTTACTCAGGTTAAAGTATGGGCTCTGACATGTACTTAAGTAAAAAGTACCCATTACTACTACCTGTTTTAGTGTCACGCTGGTAACTGGACCTTACATCATATTGACACATTAATACAAAATAACTTATATTTAAAATTTTGTTAGCTAATTGAGTCTATCAAGGCTGAACAACCACTATGTGGAACAGGGCAGGACTGGGACAAAATTTCAGGTCAAACTGTTTACGTTTTTCACTAATTTTCTAGTACCTGTCACTTTCCCCATCAGCCATCTACTGTTATGAACAAAAATGTCTTCCACCTTCTTGCAAAACAACCACCTCATTGTATTTTGTTTGCAATAACAACTTTATTTTAGTGCAATTTAAAGCATCACATTTTGACCATGTGCTGTTATTTTTATCATAAAATGACTTAAATTCTGTAGATTTAACAAAACTATATTTTCTAAATTGCTTAAATGTAAAAATTAGTACAATAATAATTATATCATGACAGTGTCTGTACAGAAAAATCCTAATACTGAATATGTTATTGCATTATTACAAGTCATTTTCTCTTACAAAAATTAACTATGGTTTATTACAGTAGAAGTATAGTAACTTTTACTGTAGTAACAAAAGTATTTTTTGGCAGATTGATTACAGTCTGTTTTACTTTATAAATTTCAGGGTTAGACTATGGTTAGTGTAGCAAAACCATGGTTAATTTGTGGTTACCATGGGTTAACAATAGTAACCATGGTTTTTGGTTTTGATTTTCGTAAGTGTTGGGTTGTCATCTGCCCTAGCTCCCTTTAAACATATTATAAAACAATGTTTTGTAACATTTGTTTGCTAAATTACTACTTTAACTTTATAATAATGATGTCCGTTAGAATATTGTATTTTGAGTGATGATAGTAATTTAGTTTAGTTTAGTTTAGTTTAACGTCACAGACTAATTACATCTACTCCTGGCATTTGTTTGATACCTGACACACTTTGAGGAAGGCTGAGGGCCGAAATCAGTGTGCAGGGTTCTGTTTTTAATGTGTTTTGAGATGGCCAGAATGTAAATAAAGGTTTTTTAATTTGTAGGACCAGAAGAAGTGCTTTGGATTTTTCTTTTTTGCAATAGTTGCTTCAAACCCAACCAAAGAGCACCTTTTGGGATTACTTCACAAGGTCCTTAATCAGCAAGCAGCACTTCAAGATGTCTCCTATGATCTGTTAACTGAGGATATTGGGTTATGCCTTTGTTTGGAGCAGCTCTGTAGACACCTTCTTCTGTGTTTTGCTGAGACATTTGTTTGGATTAATTGGTGGATTATTTGAGGACCCTGTGCAACAATGGAAAGTAAGACAATTTTATCTTTTTATCATGAGGAGGGTCAAAACATTATTGTGGAAGGGATGCTATGGAGCCCATCAAACACATCTGATGAGTTTAGGGAAGACCTACATGGTACTTTCATAAAAATGAAAAAAAAAAAAATTCAAAAAGATGTGAAACTTGAATTGAATGTAATCACTCTTTCTGATTATTGGATACATGGCCTCATCCCACGGGGACTGCACATTAGAAAATTTCCTGCTCTTGGCATGGACAATAAAGAATTTACAGAGTAATAGGAAGCTATCCTTAATAAGTGTTCAGTGGATCTGATGTTACTACTAATTGAGAATTATAAGTTCTAAGAATTATAAGTTCTATTATAAGAATATTATAAGTTCAACAAGAGATCAATGAAATAAAAAATCTACTTGCAAACAATGAAGCCACTGAACAAGTAAAACACTTGGAGGACCATTTACAGAATGAGCTTTTCGAATTTAAAGCAAAGGTAAAGGAACAGAAAGTGGATAAAATGCTGAACGTTCAGTCTCCTTTAATTTGACCAGTATTGATGACTACCTTTCTGACAGTAGATCTGATTCGTGTTTTTTTACAGTCACAAACATCCAATAATGGACAATATAAAAACAAGGAAAACAAGGAGAGGGTGAAAGAAGACTGTTAAACAACCAGTGGTGTCCGAGCACACAAAGTTTCACCAAACTAACACTGTAGTAAATCTTTTAAGTTTCCTTTTAACGGATGATACTATACAAGCTTTGTCCAAAGGCCTCTCGTTTGCTCACACCAAACAACGGTATTTAGAACAAAAATGGATTTATTTAGCTTTCATCGAAATTTACAGTTAAAAGCATGGTATGGACGAACAACATGTACTTACCAGCTATGGTGTCTGGACAGGATCAGGAATCTTTTCACAAGTTTAAACCCAAGTCGGTCTTTTTGCCTCCGATACAGAATTCAATGATTAATGCCTTTCTTAAAAAGTAATTGCACATCATAGTTAACCTTAGTTAACAAAGAAGTTAAACCATGGAAAAAAGAACAAGATGCATTAACTTTCTTGGCAAATAATAAAGACTCGGTTATTAAACCAGCAGATAAAGAGGGAGCTGTTGTGATATGGAGTAGAAATTTATATATAGAAGAGGTCTATCTACAACTTAAAAATAAGGGTTTTTATCAACCTTTAAGGAATGATCCAACAGAGACAATGAAACAAGAATTGTTGTCTTTACTAACTGATGCAAGAGGGAAGAACTGGATTACGGATAGTGAACAAATTCCTCCATGTTAAGAATCCATGTGTTGCATGTTTTTACATGTTGCCAAAAATCCATAAAAATCTGAATAAACCTTCTGTGTGTCCGATAATTTTTAATAATGGAAGTCTCTTAGAGCCATCTTCACAGTATATTGATTACTTCATCAATCCTTTGGTACCCACACTTCCATCTTTTGTTCAGGATACAACGGATGTGATTAAAAAGATGAAGAATATAGGGTTGGTTTACCTGGTCTCCTTGTTCCGCTTTAGCTCCCGTATGATCTGAGGCAGAGGGAAAAAAGGGTTTTAGGAGGGAGACATGGAACGTGGGGTGAATGCGGTTCCTGGGTGGGAGTTGAAGCTGGAAGGTGACATCACTGATCTGCCTCAGGATCTTGAACGGACCAATGTAGGGACTCAGCTTGCGGCAGGGCAGACGTAGACGCAGGTCACGTGTGGACAGCCAGACCTGATCCCCAGGCTGGTAACTGGCAGCAGTCCTTCTTCTGGCATTGGCGAACCTCTTGTGCTGTCAAACTGCCCGCTGGAGATGGTGATGAGCTGAGTCCCACACTCTCTCACTCTCTCGAAACCAGTGGTCTACAGTTGGAACATTAGAGGGTTCCTCCGTCCAGGGAAACAGCGGAGGCTGATACCCGAGTACGCACTGGAAAGGTGTTAAGCCGGTGGTATCTTGCCGGAGGGAGTTCTGTGTGTACTCTGCCCACGGGAGGAACCTGCTCCAGGAGTGTTGGTCCTCGTGACAGTATGCCCGGAGGTAACGTTGAAGAAGCGAGAGGGTCCGTTGGCTGCCTGGGTGTCCAGAGCCTGGAGACTGGTGAGCTGCGCCCAGAAGGGGTAGACGTTGGGAGCGAGGCACAAAGATCTTCCCTTCTGGGCATTCCGGCGGAGCGGACTGCTGGAGGGTGGCTTGTCGGATGGCTTCATCCTGATCCCAGAGGATAGGGCTGACAATCAGGTTGGAGGGAATGATGGGTTCTGGTTCAGATGGGCTGTCAGAAGAGAACTGTCAAGAGAGGGCGTCAGCAGAGACATTCTTGGAACCGGGGCGGTATGTGATTTTGAAGTCGAAGCGTGTGAAGAATAGTGCCCAACGTGCTTGTCTGGGGTTTAAATATCTTGCTTCCTGGAGATACTGGAGATTCTTGTGATCCGTGATGATTGTGAACTGATGAGCTGCTCCCTCCAACCAGTGGCGCCACTCCTCCAGGGCCAACTTGATGGCTAGTAGTTCTCGGTTTCCTACGTCGGAGTTCTGCTCCGCCGGAGACAGCTTACAGGAGTAGAATGCACAGGGATGGAGGAGAGGAGGCTCGCAAACCGCTTGGGATAGCACCGCACCCACTCCAGTGGTGGAAGCGTCGACCTCAACCGTGAAGGGGAGTTCAGGATCTGGGTGATGTAACAAGGGTGCGGTACTAAAGATGTCTTTGAGCCGTTGGAATGCTTCGTGAGCAGCAGGGTTCCATGTGAGATTTTTTGGTTTACCCCTCAGGAAGGAGGTTAACGGAGCCGTGATGGAACTGTAGTTCTTGATAAATTGTCGGTACAAATTGGAGAAACCCAGGAAACGCTGAAGTTCTTTGACTGTGAGAGGTTGAGGTATAGACAGTGTTCACATAGTTTATGGAGGACCTGCTGGACGTGCTGGCGATGTTCGGCCAAGTCCCGGGAGTAGATCAGAATATCGTCAATGTAGACCACAACGAAACGATGGAGGAACTCCCAGAACACCTATTTCATAAACGTTTGGAAGACGGATGGGCTGATGGATAGGCCGTACGGCATGACCCGGTACTCATAATGCCCCGTAGGTGTTTTCCATTCTTCCCCCGCACGAATACGAACGAGGTTATACGCACTCCGCAGGTCCAGCTTCGTGAAGACTCAGGCTCCACGAAGCTCTTCGAGGGCAGCTGGGACCAGAGGGAGCGGGTAGGGCTGTTGTTTGATCTGGGAATTAAGTTATCTGTAGTCAATGCAGGGATGCAAACCTCCATCCTTCTTGCCCACAAAGAAGAAGCTTGAAGCGGCTGGTGAGGTAGATGGTTGGATGAAATCTTGACTCAGAGCCTCCGCAATATACTCCTCCATCACCTGGCGCTCCGGGATGGACAACGGATATATACGTCCCTTGGGGAGCTGGGCTCTAGGCAGCAACTCGATGGCACAATCCCATGGCTGATGAGGTGGTAGATGGGTGGCTGCTTGCTTACTGAATACGTCCTGGAATGTCGTGTACTCAGCTGGGATCTCGGGTGTAAAGGATGGTTCCGGACTTTCCACCTGGGTCGCAGACAGCTGAACTGGAACGGAACGAGGGTGAGGTAAGTTGACGAGGCATTGGGTGTGACAATGTTCACTCCAACGGATGACATCGCAGGGCTCCCAGCTGAGATCTGGACAATGTCGGTGCAGCCACGGGCGTCCCAGGATGATGCTTACGGTGGAATCCTCCAGTACCAGAAACCACATTTCCTCCTTGTGAAAGAGTCCGACTTGCAGTGTGATGAATGGTGATGAATAACGTATCGTCCCATGCCCAAGTGTTTTTCCTTGAATAGATTTAACAGAGAAAACTTGAAAATGGCGACGACGGGAGAGTTGGAGCTGATTTAAGCAGTCCTGGGAGATGAAACACATATAGAATAATTAGAAGTATGCAAGGTTACTGGTAACAGTGCAAGAGTGGTAGTTTCCACCTCTGTGGAAATGGTACTCACCACCGGGCGTGGGGGTCTAAAGGGGCAGGTACGTAGGAGATGACCAGATTGTCCACAGTAAAGACATAATCCATTTGAGATGCGGCGAGTACATTCAGTGCGGGAAAGTCGAGTTGTGTCAATTTGCATCGGTTCTGGTACTGGGAAGCTAGCAGCCACCGAGGCGGACTGAGGAGCGGTAACTGATGGCTGGTGAGGAAGATTTTATTAACTAAAATATATAGGAATTGTGTCCAAATTATTTTACCATTATAATTCTACCCTATATGTTGCTGGGCTAGCACATCCTGTGTTATTGTAGAGGCCCACTAGTGAGGCCACGGTCCAGAAAACCATCTGTTTCCCATGATAGTGTTTACCTTAGGGACCTTCTTTGACGGGGAAGAGGGGAGACCACAACACTGGCAGGTGGCTAGCCGCTGGGAAACTCTGGTGGTTCTCTGCAGAAAGGATTCCAGTGTAGCATCTGGACCAATCAGACATACATTAATTGTTACATTTAACAAACAGTCTTTAAACCCAACAAGCCAGCTATATGCTGGAGCTCTGGAGACAACCCCCCCAAAACAACTAACACCCCAAAAGGGCTCAGTTGCCAGGACGACGATCTGATAAGAGGTTTTATTGCCCAGAGGAATGCACATTTGCCCATGCTACATTTGCCCATAGGAAAGACACAATGCCTATAGAAATAGACTCTTTCCTTTTCATTCACAAACCTTTCTTTGACCTTCCTATCACACATAGCCCAGGTCATTGTGTACAGTATTACTGCATTGTATTTTAATTTTGTCTGTTGTATTTGTATTTGTATTTGTCTTTCTACTGTTTTATGCATGCGTTATGATAGATGACAAGTCGTATAACCCACCTATGCCGTGTTTGGTCTCTTTGAATTCATATTTTGATGATCTAAAAGATGGTGTAAATTAGATGTTGATACATATGCAACACATTAATGTTTTAAGAAACCTTACTAGTTTTTGCATTAACACCCAATTGAATTACATATGCAAAATACCATGCTCACAGACAAAGAGTCGTAAACTTTCCCTCCAAAGGTGAAAGTTACCATTGGTTCGTGGACCTCCTGGAGGCGCAGCCTCCAGAGAGCTTAAAGGCATCAAACGATTGATCGCCTCCCTCTCTTCACTTTCTTCTTCTCCCGATTGCTGCCTGTGTGGAGGAACCCACAGGGAGCCTGAGCTGGCAAAAGGCGTGCCCAGCGGGCCCGACAGGCCCCAACATACAGAGCTGTGGCTCTCGACCACTAAGAGCCAGACATTTCCACTCAACCCTGGAATTCATCTTCATGACTCGCCTCAGTCAGTCAGTGGTTCATTTAGAACCTAAGAAGATGAGCTAGAACTCTTCAGGACTTCCCTAAGCACGCGCCAGGCCTTGCGGCCTTGTCTTTCCATTCCCCAAAGATCACAGGACTTCAGCTGGATCCCTCTCAGCTCTTGGTTCTTCTTCACTTTTCACATGGGACGAAACTCCCAGTCACCATCGAGTCAGAACATCTTTGGAGTTCATCACTCTTCAGACCCAGAAGAACATGATCACGATTCCAAAACCACGACTGCTCCAACCATCAAGACTTTCACCAGAGACTGCATTTGGACACTTGTTCAACGACCAAGGCAATGCAAGTATTGTACATTTAACTAAACAAAACAGAGGTTTAGTATAAGCTGTAGACAGCACTGATGGTTTCACTCAGGTGGCTAACTGACTCTTTTCATAGCTACATTCTCTTGTCTCTCTAACTGTTTCTTACTTGCCCTTCTCCCATGTATGAGTGATTTTATGTTTGTTTGTTTAGATTAGTTATGTGTTAGTCCTTCATTAATAAAACTCTTGTGCACAAATTTACGATTCCGATTCGAGCTGCATGCTCTAATGCAATGGTACTTTAAGAAAGTTATTTTCTGCGGCCAAGAAAATATAATTTCTTAGAGTTGATATAAAAATTATACTGAATGTTCGCTGGGCGAACAGATTAGTTGATGGAAAATTAATTCTGCTACAGTTACTACTGGCAGCTGATATAAATAATTGTAATTAATCAAAATTAATTGTAATTATTTATATACATTTCCCTATGAGCTAAATCGCGACACCAGTCCAATACTGTTGTCGTACAGAGCCATAGCGGCGCGGAAGTGGAGAGTGTAATCATTCACTGAAGAAGACCCTTGTTGTAGACGGAACAGCTGATCGGAAGTGGTGGATGGTAGTCGTGCTGAAAACCTCGGAGAAGTGACTCGTAAACTGTTCATAGGAATGAATAATGGGATTATCAGAGTTCCAAATGGCTTTTGCCCATTGGAGAGCCTCGCACATCCTGATTTTGCTGAGTTAGATGTGTTCCTGGGTCAACATATTTTGTTGACCCTGAAACAACATTTTAATCCAAAAATGTTATCTTGACCACATCCCTACACCTAAACCACATCCCTACACCTAAACCTAACCTTACCCATGAGTAATCCCTAAAATCAGAGGAAATGATAGATGAATGACACTGATGTACAAGCACCAAACACTGACTGTAAGCCTAAACTTCACAAAAACTATAAACTGTTTTTTCAAATCTGATTGGGTAATCACAATGTTGTTCCAGGGTCAACAAAGATGTTGATCCAGGAACATGTCATACTTGGTAAAATCACGTTCTGCGGAGGGCCTTACCGGTGAGCAGAGAGATGAGGAAGGCGACTTTAGCATTCTCCGAGGGAAGCTGTCATGGTTGCATTTGAATGTACAGATTAACTTGGAGTAGAAAACCACTACACTCAGCCGCCTCGCCCGCAAATGTGGCGGGCATGGGCATGAGAGATCCTGAGGCAGATGGCGGCGCAGGTGTGGGTTGAAACACCGTCTTAAAGGGATTCACCAACTCGGTGAGAGGATCCGATGCAGCTGGTGTGTCGGTGCTTATGTTTGTATAGGTCTGGTCTTCTGTCACAAACACACATACAAATACGGAGGAGACGTGAGGTAAGTAGCAATCCAATCCAGAGTTTTATCGTCAAGTTCGAAGGTAGTGAAACATACCTGGTACATACAAGGTAGTGTAAATGAGTTCTTAACTGACTGTCCTTGGAATGTAGAGTAGATGCGAGTTCCAGAGAGTGAGCCATGCCAAACATCAGAAAGCAACGGAGAGATCCACGTGGAGAGGAGCATGGAGTCAGGAATAGCGTAAGCATGTGAACGGTAGACCAGACAATGGGGGATTGTGTCTCTTATATAGGACGTGGCTCAATGATGATCAGGTGCAGGTGATTAGAATTCGGGTGATGATGAACGAGTGGGCGGTGCAACTGGAGGTGTGGCAGATGGAGGTGGCTGTGGTGAATGCCTGACACAAAGAGCAAGAACAAATATGCAACAAAAAAAAATCATTATAATAATATTATAAGGGGGTGTAATGAAAGAGAAGATGAAGAGTAACAGGTACAGAGATGAGCAAAGAGGATGATGTGAGAGAAGAGGAGAAATAAGAGAAGAAATATTATAAATTATATAAAAAAAAGGTATTGGGTAACAATTTTTAGATCATTTAGATGTGCACAATATATATGAAACAAAACTCCCTGTTGAAGAATTTCAATAAACATGTATTTTCATTAGCATATTTGTGCATCTACAGCTAAAAGTGTTTTATAATCAATAAAGAACACAACTATAGATTTGATGTTAAAATTTACTTTTAATAAAAGCATTACTAGAAAAAATTGCAATGCTTCATCTCTCTCTCTCTCTCTTTGTAAGACTAGTATACATTAATTCACAGCCAAAAATCCACATTCAAATCAAAATAGCCAACTTCCTGTTGGTCGCAGCTAATGGGTATAAAATAAAAAGTTGTCCGACTTGATGAGAACAATATACGTACCGAGTTTGGTGTCTGTAGCTAAAACCAACCCCAACCCCCCCACACTTTTGACAAAAGGTAGCGCTATAGAACGCTTCCAAGCTTATGAAAAGAGTGCATGTTCAGAATATTTTTTCAGCCAGAGACGGTTAGTTCATGCAATTTTATGAATAAGCTGACCCACAATAAAAATGTTTCATATGCATGAAAGAAATCTTATTTGGGTAACACTTTATAATAACGTTCAGTTGTAAGTTATTTATAAGTTATTAGTTAATGATGAAATAATCATTTACAAAACATTGACAAATGATTAATAAGCGATATGCTAACAATTTGTGTATGTTTTGTTAATTCATTTACAAGTCAATTACAAGTTCATTTACAAGTAATTAGTTAATGATGAACTAATCATTTACAAAACATGACTATGTGTTTATAAATGATTAATAAGTGATATGTTGAAAAGCACAAAAATGCAATTATTCTAAAACTATTTTCTTTTTTAAATAATAAATTTAAAAATAATTGAATGCAAAAAAAATAATAAAATTATTTGCTGTCAAGTGAATAAAAGTGTAAACCATTTCTCTCATCAGCACAGACTTGTGTTCTGTGTGGATGTGTGGGATCTAGTGATAATGTGAACCAGTTTTACCCTCCACTGAAGATCACATCAGGTGCACAGGGCTAAAATACTCCATGTGTTTACCATCTTTACCCTCACCAGTCAGCCCTTACATTGCAGTACACACAACAAATATTCTAAACCTGTTGTGTACAGAATAAATCATTTACAAATATGCATCCCCTAATCTAAAGTCTAAACTACTCATCAGTTGTAAATGTTTTACAAACCTGCCAGTTATAGGTTGTGTGGGTATACACACTGGTGGGGAAAGATCTACGAATGATGAGTAAAACATTTACAACTGATGAATTGTTTACACTAGATTAGGGGATGCAGAAAGATTTGTAAATTATTTATTTATGATGATCTTCAATGGAGGGTAAACATTTCAATGATTGACATTTCAATTGTTTATAATTGATTAATAATATATTAACTAGTAACTTATTAACCATTGACTAAGGATCTGTTTGATTATTTCATGATATCCTATTTTTTTAAAGATAACTTATGACAGATTTGTAAATCGTTAGCATATTACTTAATCATATGAAAACATATAGTCATGTTTTGTAAATTATTAGTTCATCATTATCTAATCACTTGTAAATGATTTATAACTTAATCTACAAAGCATAGATAAAAATACTAACATCACTTTTTAATCATTTATGAATGCATAGACATGTTTTGTAAATGATTAGTTAATTATTAACTAATTATTTGTAAATTACTTGTAAATGAATTAAAAAAACATACACAAGTTGTTAGCATATCACTTAGTAGTCTTTTATAAATGTTTTGTAAATGATTTTTTCATAATTAACTAATTGCTTATAAATGACTTACAGCTGAACGTTATTATACAGTGTTACGCTTATTTGCAATGCAGAAAGACACTTCTTGATATGTTAGAACTTTTATGCATATCAAATTTAGTTAGAGCCTCAGTGCATGAAACGCTTAGTAAGGGCCTTCTAGGATGAAAGGAATGTTAATTTTGCAATGCAGAACGACACTTCTTGATGTGTTAGAACATTCATGCATATCAAATAGCATGAAACGCTTAGTTAGGGCCTTCTAGGAACACCAGTAGTGCTTTTAGGCATCTCAGCTCGTGAAACCAAGGCATGCTTGGAAACGCTCTAAAACGTCTTTTCTCAGTCAGAAAACGAATGTTCATGCAGTTTCATGAATAAAGCTGACCCACATTAAAAATGTTTTACAAGTATGAAAGGAAAGTTATTTACAATGCAGAAAGACACTTCTTGATGTGTTAGAAGTTTTATGCATATCAAATTTAGATAGAGCCTCAGTGCATAAAACGATTAGTTAGAGCCTTCTAGGTAAGCCAATAGTATTTTTAGGAATCTCAGCTCGTGAAACCGATGGCATGCTTGGAAACGCTCTAAAACGTCTTTTCTTAGTCAGAAAACACCAGTTCATGCAGTTTCATGAATAAAGCTAACCCACATTAAAAATGTTTTACAAGTATGAAAGGAATGTTATTTACAATGCAGAAAGACACTTCTTGATGTGTTAGACGTTTTATGCATATCAAATTTAGTTAGAGCCTCAGTCCATACAACGCTGAGTTAGGGCCTTCTAGGAACGACAGTAGTGCTTTTAGGCTCTCAGCTCGTGAAACCAAGGCACGCTTTGGAAACGCTCTAAAACGTCTTTTCTCAGTCAGAAAACGCCAGTTCATGCAGTTACATGAACAAAGCTGACCCACATTAAAAATATTTCACAAGTATGAAAGGAATGTTATTTACAATGCAGAAAGACACTTCTTGATGTGTTAGAAGTTTTATGCATATCAAATTTAGTTAGAGCCTCAGTCCATAAAACGCTTAGTTAGAGCTTTCTAGGATCGCCAATACTGTTTTTAGGCACCTCAGCTCGTGAAACCAAGGCATGCTTGGAAACGCTCTGAAACGTCTTTTCTCAGTCAGAAAACACCAGTTCATGCAGTTTCATGAATACAGCTGATCCACATTAAAAATGTTCCACATGCATGAAAGGAATGTTATTTACAATGCAGAAAGACACTTCTTGATGTGTTAGAAGTTTTATGCATATCATATTTAGTTAGAGCCTCAGTCCATAAAACGCTTAGTTAGAGCCTTCTAGGAACGCCAGTAGTGATTTTAGGCATCTCAGCTCGTGAAACCAAGGCATGCTTGTAGAAGATTTTCATTAATCTTGAATCAATATAAAACATAGAATTATGCCTATATGTAAGAGGATATTATTCTACTATTATCATCTGACTATGTGTATTAACTGTGTGCAGTAACTGTGTGCTGAGGAAGCAGCAAGTAACCTATTTAAAGCTTGAAAAACACAGAGACATGGAAAGAACCTGAACAGGAGCTAGAAATACATGACAGCTATTGATCAACCTTCAGGAACTTATATATGGTAAAAAGTCTTGTACCTAAATACAGCGGTACATATACTGTATGCTGTGCACCGCTAGAGGAGTATATATACAAGTGTGAAAAACATGTTCTGGAGTTACCTTTGCAAACATAACTCGACTTTGTTGCCTGCTCAATAAAGTCTTACTGGCTTCAAAACCTCTTCAGAGCTATTTATTTTGAGCAAGGAAAATTCTACAACATAATTGGCGACCACGAAGGGACAGAGACAGGGCAAAAGAGTGAAAAAGCTGCAATGGGCTCTCTGGACGATAACTCAAATGGCCACAATAAAAGGGTAAGCAGTTTTGCTTGTAAAGTTAGTGTGTTGTTCTCCAGAGTTGCCTGTTGTGGTAAGAAAACTCTTTAAAAGCTCTTCCAAAATTAAGAACCAAAAGGAAAAAAGAAAGGGGTTTTGAATCCGGAATAAACTAGGCTGTCATTCAATGTTGCATGCAGCGGTCTTTGTTAGATGCATTTGGGGCCTTGAAGCATAGAACGAAGTCGATATAGTTGCAGTGCAGGCGTCTGAATTATTGCAATGAAGATTTAATTACATTGCATTTGTCCTTAATTGTTGTAATACAGCGGTCTCTGTTTGCTGTACCGAGGCCTTTTTAGACAGCAACGGAGTCGATGTAGTTGTATTGCAGTTGTCTTGTAATAGTAAATGACAGCAAGGAATTAAAGCGTGTGGGAATTTATTTGTGGTACCGGATATTACAGGTGGGTAGTTTTAGTAAAAATCCTGAAATATGGTGGGTAGTTTAGCAAAATCCTGTAATGGTTTTATAATGTGTGTTTAGAAAGAAGGTTTAGAAAATTGAAACAGAAGATTGACAGGAGTTGATAGATAACTCCAAGGAGTCGAAGCAAAGAAAGATTTATGTTGTCTGTGTGTGTGCACTTGTGTACATGATCTAGTAGCCGAGGCAGCGTGAGTATATAAATAGACTTTCAGTCTGCAGAGCAGTGGTATATGACTCTTCACTGATTTACTTATGTTAAAACTAATAAGTGGATGTAAAAAATAAATAGTTAAATAAATAAATAACTATATATATAAATAACTAGACAAATAAATATAAATAGTAATGATAAATGATACTAACTAAATTTATCTGTGATAAACAAATTAAAATAATAATGATATATGATACATTTAATAGCATAATATATAATAAGACATATGAATGCACGTGCCTAAAATATTATATCTAATATTTGAAGACGTCCAGGAAAGTTGTATCTCATTATCCCTGAAAGGCAATATGGCAAATTAATCCATTGCAGAGATTTAAAATTGTATTAACTGAAAATAACGTGCAATGCGTTGATTAAAAACAAGATTGAGTGACCAAAATGTTGAACTTTATTCAACAGTATCTTAGTAAATGAGACTGCATGATTCAACTAGAGTAAAAATCGGAGGGGAAATTTGCATTCACGATTACAAGATTATTTTGAATCCTGCATGTGAATATAGGAAAATATTAAGATTAAAGTCTGAAAATATAATAGAAAAATTTTAATATATAGGAAATATTATGATTTGTAGTATGCTTAGATAAGCGTAGGTAGTAAATTGCTCTTTTGCTGCAACGAAGAACTGCTTTACTAAAAATAGAATGGGGGAAATGCTGTTGTCAACCAGTGAGATTTTTAGCCTTAAACAAACATGGTTTGTTGAACATAAAAACGAGATTGTTAACACAATTGGAATTAGAATGAATAAAAGTTCTCTTGAGTGTTCAAATTTCAGAAGATTTCTGGAACAGTGCCTTGAAGAATGGAAGCAACAAGAGAAGAAAAAGCAAAGACACGGCAGCAAGAAGAAGGAGAGACAGTGGCTGAAGGGCATTCAGCCCCCCGACAATGAAAGGTGACACTTCTGAGGAACCATTATGTGAAAAAGACTGACTTAATACAGGAAAAGGTGAAACTTTCACTTGAGACTTTTCCTGAAAGCAAAGAGAGCATCAGGAGATGGAAAATCGTGGCAGAATCAATCCAAAGCCACACTGAGAAGATACAGAGGAACAACAAAGTCCATACTCCACTTCACATCATCTGGCCTTTGAGGGCCTTTGAGTGGCATCAAGCTGATGACCCAGTGCAACAGCCAAAGACTTCAACAGAATGATGATCCAACAGGAGAACTTCCATCCCTTCCTCTGAGGGCACAGGTGCGAGATATCCAATGATCACTCTAGAGAACTTTCCAAATTTGTTAATTGTTATATTAATTTAGTATATTTTGTGTATTCACTGGTCTTACAGCAGATCTTTGCATTCTCTGCTAAACTAACATTCTCTGTCTGCTCTTCTAGGCACCTGTCTAGCCAAACTTCATTGATAGACGAAGTGGGTGCTCAACTCACAAAAATTAGTTTAAACTAAGGCTGGATTTGGTATAGTGAGGGTTACATTTTAAGCATTATTCAGGAAAAAAACATAACTGAATTATTCCTTGACAAAGAAGAATTAAAGAAACAGATGAAGGTGATCTAAGAACAATATAGTTATTAAACAGCACTACTGGTCACTCCATCTTGTTTGATGGTAATTTTCTAGGGTTAGGTTAAACAAAATAATGATAAGGAAAATATATTTATAAAAGACCAAAAAAGAAATTAAATCTAACATGTTGTCTTCACTGGGGTAATGAGATATAAAGGTTATCGGCCATGGATCCAAGAATTATGCAGAGATTTCTTATTTACTTCAGCTCATAAGTAACAACTAAAAGAAATTAACAATATCAGAAGAACAGAAAGAATAAAGGCATTTGAGAAATTATAGTTGGCTATCTCAATTGCACCATGCCTAGGCCCAATATTCTAAAACATTAAATTATTAGAGCTTGTGAAAAAAAAATTTAAACAAGTGGTTGGGGAGTGACACAGTGCCTGTGTTATAAAGCGGTTAACAACAAAGATGTGTGGAATTCCACTGTTAAAACTGTATGTTCCCAATAAAAAGCAGTACGCAAGAAAGTGATGGCCAGAAAAGTGTGAATGTGTGTGAATGATGGCCAGTGTGTGAATGGAGTGAAAGAGAGTGTCTGAAGAGACACTAAGGCAAATCATTTATTTGCCAAAACACCTATTTCTTAAAATTAATAATATCTGGATTTTAATATGTGGGCCCACAGGGCAGATAATGCCCAATAAAAATAACAACCATGGGTGAATTTGAATTATTGTTGTGGCAGGAAAAAAAAAATGCCACACGTGCGCAGCGTAATAGCATGGAAAAGCAGATCAAACAAGCTTAATCAAACTTTCTTTTCAGCATATCAAGATGAAGCTGATGCTTGTCAAAAGTATAAAATGTTGGTGTATAACTGTTAACTTGAGCAAAAGTGGGTTGAATGCTTTCCAGGTGCCATACTGATAACAAAGAAATAATGAAGTCAAATTAGCCAGTTGTGAAGGATAACTTGAGAAGGAGAAAATGTAAATCATATGATAAAAAGCCAAATTGTATAAGACAGAAAATGAGATGGAATTAAACCTTACTAGTAATAAAAGCACATAAACACTGGAAAAAGGCCAGGAGAGCATTGAGCCCACATACTGTACAATCTCCACAGGTGACATCGAGAAGGATGAACACGAACATGATGAAATTCATGTTGCCACTAACAAAAGAGTTAAAGTCTCATTTACAGAGAACAGCGGCTTAATTCCAGTAAGGTTTGTTCCAACAATAAGAACCAGTGAGGATGTGTTAAGATCTCAGAGGAGAACCGTTCATTGGTCAGCAAAATGGTTGCAGAATGGCATCAGCGACCACACCTCTAGTTCGAAACTATACCAAGCAATTATGAAATGACGACCCTACCATGCTAAGAGGGAAAGACCATGCAACCAATCGCTGATGAAGATGGAATGAATGACAAACGGCTAACAGGATGACCAAACTATTCACATGGAGAAGATGTGGGCCAATGAGTTAGGAAAAAAATGAAAATAAAAAAAAAGAGAAAAAGAGAAAATTGAAGCAGAGAGTAAATGGACATTAAGAGACTTCAAAAAGTGATGGAGCTGAGCAAATAATTCAGTTAATCACTGCAATGATGCTACTTAAGCAAAAACAAGAAGGCAGCAGACTAAGGGAAAGGTGATTAAGATGACTAAATATATCTGAGAATGAATAATGAAGAAAAGCACATTACTAAAAACTCCTGAAAGAGATCAATAAGGAACTATGTCAAGAGTAAAGAGACTCCCACAAGTGAGAAAGATGGACATAACAGCATGGACCAATACCATCACATGCCTAGTCCACCTAATGATACAAGTCAACGGACAACGCCTACCTGATTTTCCCTCAATTAACTTTTTAGTCTTTGAACGACACCTCAAGTCAACAGAGCAAAATCTACCAATATTGTAGAAACTGTGACTATATTATCCAAAATGATGAGGAAGTTTGTAAAGGTGATGAATTATGGGAAAAAGCACAAAATAATGAAGTGTACCAATGAGCAACTTTTACTACAAGAAATTGATTGCTGTGCTGCAGATCTAATTTAAACAAAGTGATAGGCTTATCTAAAATATGCTAAATTTAATAGAAACTTTTGTCATTTAAGAGATTATACAATGTCATATTGCTTAACTGAATATCTGGGATTTTTGAAAAGTTCTCAATTAACAGATAATTTTATTGGACATTATATTTAAGCAAATTCAAAGGAAAATGTGATGTCAGTTGGTATAAAAAATTATAAACAAGACCTTAATGTGTATAACTTGAATTCTAAGCAAATTTAAGGAAAAATATGAAATTAATTAGGGTTTGAATCAATAATTACACTAAACAAAACTAGAACGGATGGATTACATAGTCAACAAAGATTTATCAATTATATAGATGATGTTTTAACTACATTAGGAGAACAGGCACACAAAACAACTAATAACTTGACAAAATAAACAAGCACTTAATTGGTTATATATTGAAGAAATTCATATGAAGATTTTACACTTATATACCAAATAATACACTATCTAGAGAAAAACTTATTAACGTTATGATTAGAATAAAAGATTAAGAATTAATATTATGGCAAAAGGCTGGAAGAAACAATCAAATAGGATTAGTGTGTTTTGAAACTTGGAGCATAGGAGCATAGTTTGTTAAACTGGAAGTTCTTAGGAGTTATCGTATTGATAAGAGATTTATTATTTTGTCATGAAGTAATTAGTTATTAATGCAATAGTAAAAACAATGGAAATGTTAAAATACATAGATAATAATCAAACTATGACAGAAAAGAATAAATTAAGTGAATATTATCAAGTTGAATAAACCAAATTTAAAGATAGGATAAAAATTCCAGTATGATTCAAGTAACAATAATGAAGGTAAACCATACATTGAGAAACCTAATCACTCCCCAAGAGTGACCCTTTACAATACACAAAATATCTAGGTTGAAGACATCTTATACTTTGTTTCATTTGGAATCTGTGTGATGTATACTATATGTTGATGCTCCCAATATTTTCAAAAAGTTAAGGAATCAGAATCTTTTACTGCCTTCTGCCTCTAGTACAATGAAGAATGGTGAGGGGAGATGTTTGGTTCTGATGTCCCCTGGAGTGTAATTCCATAATTAAGTCATTGATAATGAATATGTGTGACTTATTTTAGTAACAATAATATAAGAACTGAGAATCCTGGATTGTGAAACTACATTCTGGAAAAAGTCAGTAAGGTGGGACTTAAGTAAGTCCCAGAGGGGGGAGATGTAGAAGATTTTCATTAATCTTGAATCAATATAAAACATAGAATTATGCCTATATGTAAGAGGATATTATTCTACTATTATCATCTGACTATGTGTATTAACTGTGTGCAGTAACTGTGTGCTGAGGAAGCAGCAAGTAACCTATTTAAAGCTTGAAAAACACAGAGACATGGAAAGAACCTGAACAGGAGCTAGAAATACATGACAGCTATTGATCAACAGTTCATGCAGTTTCATGAATAAAGCTGACCCACATTAAAAATATTTCACAAGTATGAAAGGAATTTTATTTACAGTGCAGAAAGACACTTCTTGATGTGTTAGAACTTTTATGCATATCAAATTTAGTTTAGAGCCTCAGTCCATAAAAGGCTTAGTTAGAGCCTTCCAGGAAAGCCAGTAGTGCTTTTAGGCATCTCAGCTCGTGAAACCAAGGCATGCTTGGAAACGCTCTAAAACGTCTTTTCTCAGTCAGAAAACGCCAGTTCATGCAGTTACACGAATAACGCTGACCCACATTAAAAATGTTCCACATGCATGAAAGGAATTTTATTTACAATGCATTAAGACACTTCTTGATGTGTTAGAACTTTTATGCATATCAAATTTATTTTAGAGCCTCAGTCCATAAAAGGCTTAGTTAGAGCCTTCCAGGAAAGCCAGTAGTGCTTTTAGGCATCTCAGCTCGTGAAACCAAGGCATGCTTGGAAACGCTCTAAAACGTCTTTTCTCAGTCACAAAACGCCAATTCATGCAGTTTCATGAATAAAGCTGACCCACATTAAAAATGTTCCACATGCATGAAAGGAAGGTTTATGGACTGAGGCTCTAATTTAGTTAGACCCTCCGTCCATAAAACGTTTAGATAGTGCTTTCTAGGATCGCCAAAACTGTTTTTAGGCATCTCAGCTCGTGAAACCAAGGCATGCTTGGAAACGCTCTAAAACGTCTTTTCTCAGTCACAAAACGCCAGTTCATGCAGTTACATGAATAAAGCTGACCCACATTAAAAATATTCCACATGCATGAAAGGAATTTTATTTACAATGCATTAAGACACTTCTTGATGTGTTAGAAGTTTTATGCATATCAAATTTAGTTTAGAGCCTCATTCCATAAAACGCTTAGTTAGTGCTTTCTAGGATCGCCAGTAGTGTTTTTAGGCATCTCAGCTCGTGAAACCAAGGCATGCTTGGAAACGCTCTAAAACGTCTTTTCTCAGTCACCAAACGCCACTTCATGCCGTTTCATGAATAAAGCTGACCCACATTATAAAAATTGTTCCACATGCATGAAAGGAAGGTTATTTACAATGCAGAAAGAAACTTCTTGATGTGTTAGAACTTTTATGCATATCATATTTAGTTAGAGACTCAATCCATGAAACGCTTAGTTAGAGCCTTCTAGGAACGCCAGTAGTGATTTTAGGCATCTCAGCTCGTGAAACCAAGGCATGCTTGGAAACGCTCTAAAACGTCGTTTCTCAGTCACAAGACGCCAGTTCATACAGTTTCATGAATAAAGCTGACCCACATTAAAAATGTTTTACAAGTATGAAAGGAATGTTATTTACAATGCAGAAAAACACTTCTTGATGTGTTAGAGCTTTTATGCATATCAAATTTTAGTTAGAGACTCAATCCATGAAAGGCTTAGTTAGAGCCTTCTAGAAACGCCAGTAGTGATTTTAGGCATCTCAGCTCGTGAAACCAAGGCATGCTTGGAAAAGCTCTAAAACGTCTTTTCTCAGTCACAAAACGCCAGTTCATGCAGTTTCATGAATAAAGCTGACCCACATTAAAAATGTTCCACATGCATGAAAGGAAGGTTATTTACAATGCAGAAACACATTTCTTGATGTGTTAGAACTTTCATGCATATCAAATTTAGTTTAGAGTCTCAGTCCATAAAACGTTTAGTTAGTGCTTTCTAGGATCGCCAAAACTGTTTTTAGGCATCTCAGCTCGTGAAACCAAGGCATGCTTGGAAACGCTCTAAAACGTCTTTTCTCAGTCAGAAAACGCCAGTTCATGCAGTTACATGAATAAAGCTGACCCACATTAAAAATGTTCCACATGCATGAAAAGAATTTTATTTACAATGCATTAAGACACTTCTTGATGTGTTAGAACTTTTATGCATATCAAATTTAGTTTGAGCCTCAGTCCATGAAACGCTTAGTTAGTGCTTTCTAGGATCGCCAGTAGTGTTTTTAGGCATCTCAGCTCGTGAAACCAAGGCATGCTTGGAAAAGCTCTAAAACGTCTTTTCTCAGTCACAAAACGCCAGTTCATACAGTCTCATGAATAAAGCTGACCCACATTAAAAATGTTTTACAAGTATGAAAGGAATGTTATTTACAAGGCATTGACACCTCTTGATGTGTTAGAAGTTTTACGCACGTCATATTTAGTTAGAGCCTCAGTCCATAAAACGTTTAGTTAGTGCTTTCTAGGATCGCCAGTAGTGTTTTTAGGCATCTCAGCTCGTGAAACCAAGGCATGCTTGGAAAAGCTCTAAAACGTCTTTTCTCAGTCACAAAACGCCAGTTCATGCAGTTTCATGAATAAAGCTAACCCACATTAAAAATGTTCCACATGCATTAAAGGAAGGTTATGTACAATGCAGAAAGACACTTCTTGATGTGTTAGAACTTTTATGCATATCATATTTAGTTAGAGCCTCAGACCATAAAACGCTTAGTTTAGTGCTTTCTAGGATCGCCAATATTGTTTTTAGGCATCTCAACTCGTGAAACCAAGGCATGCTTGGAAACGCACTAAAACGTCTTTTCTCAGTCACAAAACACCAGTTCATGCAGTTTCATGAATAAAGCTGACCCACATTAAAAATGTTCCACAGGCATGAAACGAATTTTATTTACAATGCATTAAGAGACCTCTTGATGTGTTAGAAGTTTTACGCACATCGTATTTAGTTAGAGCCTCAGTCCATAAAACGTTTAGTTAGTGCTTTCTAGGATCGCAAGTAGTGTTTTTAGGCATCTCAGCTCGTGAAACCAAGGCATGCTTGGAAACGCTCTAAAACGTCTTTTCTCAGTCACAAAACGCCAGTTCATGCAGTTTCATGAATAAAGCTGACCCACATTAAAAATGTTCCACATGCATGAAAGGAATTTTATTTACAATGCATTAAGAGACTTCTTGATGTGTTAGAAGTTTTATGCATATCAAATTTAGTTAGAGCCTCAGTCCATGAAACGCTTAGTTAGAGCCTTCTAGGGCCGCCAGTAGTGATTTTAGGCATCTCAGCTCGTGAAACCAAGGCATGCTTGGAAACGCTCTAAAACGTCTTTTTTCAGTCACAAAACGCCAGTTCATGCAGTTTCATGAATAAAGCTAACCCACATTAAAAATGTTCCACATGCATGAAAGGAAGGTTATGTACAATGCAGAAAGACACTTCTTGATGTGTTCGAACTTTTATGCATATCATATTTAGTTAGAGCCTCAGTCCATAAAACGCTTAGTTTAGTGCTTTCTAGGATCGCCAATATTGTTTTTAGGCATCTCAGCTCGTGAAACCAAGGCATGCTTGGAAACGCTCTAAAACGTCTTTTCTCAGTCACAAAACGCCAGTTCATACAGTTTCATGAATAAAGCTGACCCACATTAAAATGTTTTACTAGTATGAAAGGAATGTTATTTACAATGCAGAAAAACACTTCTTGATGTGTTAGAGCTTTTATGCATATCAAATTTAGTTAGAGACTCAATCCATGAAACGCATAGTTAGAGCCTTCTAGGACCGCCAGTGGTGATTTTAGGCATCTCAGCTCGTGAAACCAAGGCATGCTTGGAAACCCTCTAAAACGTCTTTTTCAGTCACAAAACGCCAGTTCATACAGTTTTAATGAATAATGCTGACCCACATTAAAAATGTTTTACAAGTATGAAAGGAATGTTATTTACAATGCAGAAAAACACTTCTTGATGTGTTAGAATTTTTATGCATATCAAATTTTATTAGACCCTCAGTCCATAAAATGTTTAGTTAGTGCTTTCTAGGATCGCCAATAGTGTTTTTAGGCATCTCAGCTCGTGAAACCAAGGCATGCTTGAAAACGCTCTAAAACGTCTTTTCTCAGTCAGAAAACGCCAGTTCATACAGTTTCATGAATAAAGCTGACCCACATTAAAAATGTTTTACAAGTATGAAAGGAATGTTATTTACAATGCATTAAGACACCTCTTGATGTTTTAGAAGTTTTACGCACATCGTATTTAGTTAGAGCCTCAGTCCATAAAAGGCTTAGTTAGAGCCTTCTAGGAACGCCAGTAGTGCTTTTAGGCATCTCAGCTCGTGAAACCAAGGCATGCTTGGAAACGCTCTAAAACGTTTTTTCTCAGTCAGAAAACGCCAGTTCATGCAGTTACATGAATAAAGCTGACCCACATTAAAAATGTTACACATGCATGAAAGGAATTTTATTTACAATGCTTTAAGACACTTCTTGACGTGTTAGAACTTTTATGCATATCAAATTTAGTTAGAGCCTCAGTCCATGAAACGCTTAGTTAGAGCCTTCTAGGAACACCAGTAGTGATTTTAGGCATCTCAGCTCGTGAAACCAAGGCATGCTTGGAAACGCTCTAAAACGTCTTTTCTCAGTCACAAAACGCCAGTTCATACAGTTTCATGAATAAAGCTAACCCACATTAAAAATCTTTTACAAGTATGAAAGGAATGTTATTTACAATGCAGAAAAACACGTCTTGATGTGTTAGAAGTTTTATGCATATCAAATTTTGTTAGACCCTCAGTCCATAAAACGTTTAGTTGGTGCTTTCTAGGATCGGCAGTAGTGTTTTTAGGCATCTCAGCTCGTGAAACCAAGGCATGCTTGGAAACGCTCTAAAACGTCTTTTCTCAGTCACAAAACGCCAGTTCATACAGTTTCATGAATAAAGCTGACCCACATTAAAAATGTTTTACAAGTATGAAAGGAATGTTATTTACAATGCAGAAAAACACTTCTTTATATGTTAGAAGTTTTATGCATATCAAATTTTGTTAGACCCTCAGTCCATAAAACGTTTAGTTAGTGCTTTCTAGGATCGCCAGTAGTGTTTTTAGGCATCTCAGCTCGTGAAACCAAGGCATGCTTAGAAACGCTCTAAAACGTCTTTTCTCAGTCACCAAACGCCTGTTCATGCCGTTTCATGAATAAAGCTGACCCACATTAAAAATGTTCCAAATGCATGAAAGGATTTTTATTTACAATGCATTAAGACACTTCTTGATGTGTTAGAACTTTTATGCATATCATATTTAGTTAGAGCCTCAGTCCATAAAACGTTTAGTTAGTGCTTTCTAGGATCGCCAGTAGTGTTTTTAGGCATCTCAGCTCGTGAAACCAAGGCATGCTTGGAAACGCTCTAAAACGTCTTTTCTCAGTCACAAAACGCCAGTTCATACAGTTTCATGAATAAAGCTGACCCACATTAAAAATGTTCCACATGCATGAAAGGAATTTTATTTACAATGCAGAAAGACACTTCTTGATGTGTTAGAACTTTTATGCATATCAAATTTAGTTAGAGCCTCAGTCCATAAAACGTTTAGTTAGTGCTTTCTAGGATCGCCAGTAGTGTTTTTAGGCATCTCAGCTCGTGAAACCAAGGCATGCTTGGAAACGCTCTAAAACGTCTTTTCTCAGTCACAAAACGCCAGTTCATGCAGTTTCATGAATAAAGCTGACCCACATTAAAAATGTTCAACATGCATGAAACGAATTTTATTTACAATGCATTAAGAGACTTCTTGATGTGTTAGAACTTTTATGCATATCATATTTAGTTAGAGCCTCAGTCCATAAAACGTTTAGTTAGTGCTTTCTAGGATCGCCAGTAGTGTTTTTAGGCATCTCAGCTCGTGAAACCAAGGCATGCTTGGAAACGCTCTAAAACGTCTTTTCTCAGTCAGAAAACGCCAGTTCATGCAGTTTCATGAATAAAGCTGACCCACATTAAAAATGTTCCACAGGCATGAAACGAATTTTATTTACAATGCATTAAGAGACCTCTTGATTTGGTAGAAGTTTTACGAACATCATATTTAGTTAGAGCCTCAGTCCATAAAACGTTTAGTTAGTGCTTTCTAGGATCGCCAGTAGTGTTTTTAGGCATCTCAGCTCGTGAAACCAAGGCATGCTTGGAAACGCTCTAAAACGTCTTTTCTCAGTCACAAAACGCCAGTTCATGCAGTTTCATGAATAAAGTTGACCCACATTAAAAATGTTCCACATGCATGAAAGGAATTTTATTTACAATGCATTAAGAGACTTCTTGATGTGTTAGAAGTTTTATGCATATCAAATTTAGTTAGAGCCTCAGTCCATGAAACGCTTAGTTAGAGATTTCTAGGAACGTCAGTAGTGATTTTAGGCATCTCAGCTCGTGAAACCAAGGCATGCTTGGAAACGCTCTAAAACGTCTTTTTTCAGTCACAAAACGCCAGTTCATACAGTTTCATGAATAAAGCTAACCCACATTAAAAATGTTCCACATGCATGAAAGGAAGGTTATGTACAATGCAGAAAGACACTTCTTGATGTGTTCGAACTTTTATGCATATCATATTTAGTTAGAGCCTCAGTCCATAAAACGCTTAGTTTAGTGCTTTCTAGGATCGCCAATATTGTTTTTAGGCATCTCAGCTCGTGAAACCAAGGCATGCTTGGAAACGCTCTAAAACGTCTTTTCTCAGTCACAAAACGCCAGTTCATACAGTTTCATGAATAAAGCTGACCCACATTAAAATGTTTTACTAGTATGAAAGGAATGTTATTTACAATGCAGAAAAACACTTCTTGATGTGTTAGAGCTTTTATGCATATCAAATTTAGTTAGAGACTCAATCCATGAAATGTTTAGTTAGTGCTTTCTAGGATCGCCAATAGTGCTTTTAGGCATCTCAGCTCGTGAAACCAAGGCATGCTTGGAAACGCTCTAAAACGTCTTTTTTCAGTCACAAAACGCCAGTTCATCAGTTTCATGAATAAAGCTAACCCACATTAAAAATGTTCCACATGCATGAAAGGAAGTTATTACATGCAGAAAGACATTTTGATGTGTTCGAACTTTTATGCATATCAATTTAGTTGGCCCAGTCCATAAAACGCTTAGTTAGAGATTTCTACGAACCAGTAGTGATTTTAGGCATCTCAGCTCGTGAAACCAAGGCATGCTTGGAAACGCTCTAAAACGTCTTTTTTCAGTCACAAAACGCCAGTTCATACAGTTTCATGAATAAAGCTAACCCACATTAAAAATGTTCCACATGCATGAAAGGAAGGTTATGTACAATGCAGAAAGACACTTCTTGATGTGTTCGAACTTTTATGCATATCATATTTAGTTAGAGCCTCAGTCCATAAAACGCTTAGTTAGAGATTTCTACGAACGTCAGTAGTGATTTTAGGCATCTCAGCTCGTGAAACCAAGGCATGCTTGGAAACGCTCTAAAACGTCTTTTCTCAGTCAGAAAACGCCAGTTCATGCAGTTTCATGAATAAAGTTGACCCACATTAAAAATGTTCCACATGCATGAAACGAATTTTATTTACAATGCATTAAGAGACTTCTTGATGTGTTAGAAGTTTTATGCATATCATATTTAGTTAGAGCCTCAGTCTATAAAACGCTTAGTTAGAGATTTCTAGGAACGTCAGTAGTGATTTTAGGCATCTCAGCTCGTGAAACCAAGGCATGCTTGGAAACGCTCTAAAACGTCTTTTCTCAGTCAGAAAACCCCAGTTCATGCAGTTTCATGAATAAAGCTGACCCACATTAAAAATGTTCCACAGGGATGAAACGAATTTTATTTACAATGCATTAAGAGACCTCTTGATTTGGTAGAAGTTTTGCGAACATCATATTTAGGTAGAGCCTCAGTCCATAAAACGTTTAGTTAGTTCTTTCTAGGATCGCTAGTAGTGTTTTTAGGCATCTCAGCTCGTGAAACCAAGGCATGCTTGGAAACCCTCTAAAACATCTTTTTCAGTCACAAAACGCCAGTTCATACAGTTTCATGAATAAAGCTGACCCACATTAAAAATGTTTTACAAGTATGAAAGGAATGTTATTTACAATGCATTAAGACACCTCTTGATGTGTTAGAAGTTTTACGCACATCATATTTAGTTAGAGCCTCAGTCCATAAAAGGCTTAGTTAGAGCCTTCTAGGAAAGCCAGTAGTGCTTTTAGGCATCTCAGCTCGTGAAACCAAGGCATGCTTGGAAACGCTCTAAAACGTCTTTTCTCAGTCACAAAACGCCAGTTCATGCAGTTTCATGAATAAAGCTGACCCACATTAAAAATATTCCACGTGCATGAAAGGAAGGTTATTTACAATGCAGAAAGACACTTCTTGATGTGTTAGAAGTTTTATGCATATCATATTTAGTTAGAGCCTCAGACCATAAAACGCTTAGTTTAGTGCTTTCTAGGATCGCCAATATTGTTTTTAGGCATCTCAGCTCGTGAAACCAAGGCATGCTTGGAAACGCTCTAAAACGTCTTTTCTTAGTCACAAAAAGCCAGTTCATGCAGTTTCATGAATAAACTGACCCACATTAAAAATATTTCACAAGTATGAAAGGAATTTTATTTACAATGCAGAAAGACACTTCTTGATGTGTTAGAACTTTTATGCATATCAAATTTATTTTAGAGCCTCAGTCCATAAAAGGCTTAGTTAGAGCCTTCCAGGAAAGCCAGTAGTGCTTTTAGGCATCTCAGCTCGTGAAACCAAGGCATGCTTGGAAACGCTCTAAAACGTCTTTTCTCAGTCACAAAACGCCAGTTCATACAGTTTCATGAATAAAGCTGACCCACATTAAAAATGTTCCACAGGCATGAAACGAATTTTATTTACAATGCAGAAAAACACTTCTTGATGTGTTAGAGCTTTTATGCATATCAAATTTAGTTAGAGACTCATTCCATGAAAGGCTTAGTTAGAGCCTTCTAGTAACGCCAGTAGTGATTTTAGGCATCTCAGCTCGTGAAACCAAGGCATGCTTGGAAACGCTCTAAAACGTCTTTTTTCAGTCACAAAACGCCAGTTCATACAGTTTCATGAATAAAGCTGACCCACATTAAAATGTTTTACTAGTATGAAAGGAATGTTATTTACAATGCAGAAAAACACTT
>VONZ01002040.1:0-74214 GCA_012976165.1 Labeo catla | reverse complement strand
CATGCAGGTTCATCAACATTGAGATGAAGTCTGTGAAGTTTGAAGACTCCTTGTTCGTGGACTGTGTCTTCGAGAACATCCGATCCACAGAAACGCTCTTTGAGAACTGCACCATCCGTGGTACTCTGTTTTACGACACAGGTAAGAGATCTTCCTCACAATCCAGAGTTGTTTTAGTGCAGTAGGCCTCATGGTTTCTTCATTTCCACAGACTTATATGAAGAAAAGTTCATTGACTGTACATTCGAGAACGTCACTTTCCTACACAACAAGAAGGGATGCCATTTAGACTATGAGGAGGAGAACGATGTCCTCATCTACTTGGTCAGCTTCTTAGGCAGCTTAGCTGTGTTGCCTGGAAATATCATTTCGGCACTCTTCATGGACAAGATTGGACGAATCAAGATTATAGGTGAGCTGAACCGCAGCCTAGACAGCTACAAACCATAACGTAGCTATTTTCAGAGATGCTGTCTATATTTTAAGATCCAGTAGTTTGCTTATGTTGTTTCTAACCAAGAAGAGCTTGTGAAGACCACTTTTTCTTCTCTCTGCAGGTGGTTCGATGCTTATTTCTGCTGGCTGCACCTTTTTCCTGTTTTTGAGCTTTAGTCAGGCAGCCATCATAGCCTGGCAGTGTCTGTTTTGTGGCGTTAGCGTAGCAGCATGGAACGGCATTCAAGTCATCACCGTGGAGCTCTACCCAGCTTCAAAAAGGTATGACTAATATATTATTTTGAGAAATTAGCGTTGTTTTTGTGAGTAGATTTGCAAAGAGTGCTAAAGAAGCTTCTCTCGCCTCGTCTCTCGCCTACTTAATGTGCAAATATAATCACAGTGAGTTTTGTGTAGTTGTGTTAAACTACAGTAGTGCTAAAACTCTATTACAACTATTAGAATGGGCAGAGATCAGCATTCTCCATGTAAAACTGATCAGGCAGACTAAACTGTAAGTCGTAGAGACTTAAAAACTTGGAGGTATGGTAGTACTCACGCCATCTACAACGTCACCAAAGCTCACACCATATTGCCTGACGGTGGCGCTACAGCGATCAAAAGTACAAAATCACCCAAAACTCCTAAACCAGGGGTCACCAGATCTGGTCCTGGAGGCCGGTGTCCCTGCAGAGTTTAGCTCCAACCATAATCAAACACACCTGAACCAGCTAATCAAGGTCTTACTAGGTATACTTGAAACTCCCAGGCAGGTGTGTTGAGGAAAGTTGGAGGTAAACTCTGCAGGACGCCGGCCCTCCAGGAACAAGTTTGGTGACCCCTGTTCTAAACAATTACTCGCAGGCTCCCTGTTGAAAAAAACAGCATATGCTGGTAGGTAGATTTTGATGCTGGGATGCTGATTAAGTAGGTTTTGATGCTGGTTTAAGCTGGTCCTCACCTGGTTTAAGCTGGTCCTTTACTGGTCATGTTGCTGGTCAAGGACCAGCATAAACCAGCACAAACCAGAAAGGACCAGCCTAAACCAGCATCAAAACCTACCTCACCAGCACCCCAGCATCAAAACCTACCTACCAGCATATGCTGTTTTTTTCAACAGGGCTTAAAGTGTCTTAAGATTCGACTGTTGTGAAATTTTGGGATTTTTTTGAAAAAACCTACTTTTGCAAACTCGTCCTAGGTTTTTCACTTGATCAGAACCAAACCAGTGCAGAAAGATTCTCTGGAGAGCGAATATCAATAATTATCCCCCCAAAAAATTTAACTTTCGACTCACCGTTGCAACGGAACGCCAAAACGTTCGGAAGGGGCGGAGCCACTTTTACTAATATGTCTATAACTCTTAAATGGAAAGAGATATTTTTGTCAAACTTGGAACACGTATATAAGAGCTCAATCTGAGGTGACAGTTAAAAAAACATGGAGTTTGGCCACTTGGTGGCGCTATAACAGGAAAAACACATAAAAAGGGCTATAACTAAGCACTCGTTAGTCTGATTGACTTGAAAATTGGTATACTGTGTCTTTGTCTAAAGTGCCACAAGTGTTTATAAGGACGTTTGCATATCTCAAAATTAAATCTCAAAAACATATGAAACTAGGTAAGCACATGCGACAGATGATTATGAACAAGCATTCAAAGTTTTATGGAAATCCGACAATAGGTGGCACTATAAGAGTCATAAACCATAAAAATAGATTTTTTTTTTTTAGCTTTCAAATACAGAACAACAGTTGTTAACGATAACAACATTGATGTGTAATTGTATATTTGAACGATTAAATACATGTTGGATATAACAAAATAAACATTGTCCAGGCCACTTGTAGTCTGATTAACATACATGCTTAACGCTGAGTTACAATCACTTTATCAGTCCAGCTTTTCAAAAAACAGGCTTAATACAAATGTCTTTTTACACATACTGTCTTTTCATTGCCTGGTCTCAACTTTTTTTTACAGAGCCACAGCGTTTGGAGTCTTAAATGCCATTTGTAAGTTGGCGGCTATATTGGGAAGCTCAATCTTTGCCTCATTCGTAGGCATCACCAAAGTCATCCCCATTCTGCTGTCATTCGGTGCTCTGGTTGGTGGCGGATTGCTGGCCCTGAAACTGCCTGAGACCAGAGAGAAGGTCTTGCTGTGAGAATCTGAAGCTGACAGTTTGGTCCAGGCCATTGTATATGACTACTAGTGTGGAGATAACAACTGCTGGCATGTGTAAAATTGGGGTTAAACTCATAGTATGTTATATTAAACTCCAATATTCAAAAATTACAAGGACCAAATGATAGATATACCCCTAGTCAAATATTAATGTATAGATATGCCTGATATTTCCTATACAATAACTTAAAGGCCTGTTGGATCATTTGGAGCCTCAAAAAATATATATATCTGCACTAGTTATATAGTTTGAGAAAAATCTACAGGGAGTATTATTGAGAAAAACCTCTAGTGAAAAATACAATTGTCCCATATTTGCTTGGATGGGGTAATCAGAGTTATGGAAGTCTCAATCCTGTGCCATTTCTTGGTCAAAAAATTCAGGTACTGTTGAAGATTTTCTTTTGATCTTATTCTACAGCTTGTAATTTGCTATCGTCTCACCCTCTGCCTTTGCTTATAATGTAACCTCGGCTGAAAAAACATGTATTTTTGTCCTGGTGTTTGCAAGTGTCCTATTGTATGTCAAGAGACTGATTTCAGTGTGTCGCTGTACGTTTTGGATGCTCGGTACAGGATGTGTGCTTGTGTTTGTTAGGTCACTGCGGAAACCGTTACGTGTGCTTCCTCCGTTTTCTATTTTTGCTTTATTTCCTGTAAATTGCCCAATCTGGTGAAGCACCTTACAAAGCTCGCCTCACTTTACCTTGCCTTTCACTAAATGTGTTGTTTCTTAGTGCTCTCTCAATCTCTTTCTCTATCGCCCTCTTATTTTATGATTTCGCATTCTGTGAATCTTAAAAAAGTTGGACGGTTTGGTCACTTTGGACTTGAGCTTCACAGAGCCACATATCTGTACGTGTTGTTGACTGAGTTGCATGTGTGTAACTTATCAAGTAATGCTGTGTCTTTTCTCAATGTGTTGTCTGGATGACCTAATGTATGTCTCACTGCAAATAAAACTGGTTAGACCATACTAGTCAGTGGTAACCTGTATCATTTTAGTTTTCACGAGCCGGTTATAGTACATGACAAATGATATTTCTGTTATCATTTACTCACCCTCATGTTGTTACAAACCTGCATGTCTTTTCTAACATGAAAGACGATATTTTGTCTATACAATATTGTTTTTGGACCCCATTGATTTCCATTGTAAATGCTATTTTGTGTTCTAAGGAAGAAATACAGTCATACAGGTTTGGAATGACATGAGGGTGAGTAAATAATGACAAAAATGTAATGTTTGGCTGAACTATCCCTTTAAAGTTTATATTACTGTTACCTTTGTAACCAACGAACAAAGCTGTGCATGCTAACTATATTACTGTTTTGCTTTAAAAAACAAATTCTGAACAATACATGCTTTAAAATGAAATCTGTACACCTAAATATAGAAGCCAGTTTTTGCTACGGTTAAAAAAAGGGGGGATTGAACTTTCCATCTCACAAAAGTTTTAGTTACATAGAGTTTACATCTCAGAATTCTGACATTTTATCCCACAAATGTGAGATATAAACTCGCAACTGGGAGAAAAAAAAGTTTTGTGAGATAAAAAGTTGCATTTGGCTTTCTTTATTTTTTATTCTGTTGCAAGTTTATATTTCACTTTTTTTTTTTTGCTTATATCTGACAATTATGCTGGGTTTTTTTTCTCAGAATTGCCAGAAACAAAGTTTGAATTATGAGATAAAAAGTCATAGATACATATATTTATTTTTGTTTGTTCATTTATTTATTTATTTTCCGTGGCAGAAACAGGCTCACCTCAAAAAAGTTGAATAAAAGCTGACTAATGCAACTTCTTTCTCATTATGCATAATTAATAATAAACTCTTGTGTAAGTTTATTTGTGAACACTCGCTTCTTATGTTTTATAGCATATTTATTTGGAAATATTTTCTGGCTGTCACAGAAATAATTCACTTTATGTTTTCCGTTCTGATGTTTTCGTTTTGTGACCGTACATTATGAATTACAAAAAATAAACATTTATGTAATTCGCACAGTTTGTGTTGGGCTTTTTTTTTTGGCTAAATACTTTTCTCTGCCTGCCAGCTCAATCTGTCTTGGGGTTTGAGCAACTGTGTGAAAGATGTAACAACAAGACCTGGGAAACAGAGCTGGAGCAGAGTCCCTTTTCGCTTGGTTGAGAGGTTTTAGTTTATAGACAAGCTATTCAACACTTACGGTCAGTGGAATTGTAGAAGTGGGTGGGAAGATATGCAAAAAAAGTGTGCAAAGACCATTTTTAATGCAGATTCTGTTTTTAAAATAAGTGAATAACAAGCACTAGACTGCTGAAGATTCATGTGATAATGTACTTACAGTATTCAGTGCACTAAATATAGGTTTTTTTTTTTGTTTTTTTGTTTTTTTTTTACATTGGGCACCACATACTTGTGTCGTTCTCACAATGCAATGTCATGTTTCTCCTGATTTGCAGCACCTCTGTCTCAAGATATTTTGTTTTGATTCACACTCAGGGTGCAAAATGCTGCACATCACGAGAGGAGGGAAAAAAAGAGCGAACATTGTCATTCCCATGGGAATGTTAAGAGGACAGTTTGGATAAAAGTTACTGCTTTAAATGTTAGGACTGAATAGAAACATGTCCTTAATAAAATACAGTCTTTTATCCTTTTGAGATGGTGAACACTGTGGTCTTACAAGACTGTGAACTAATAAATGCTAACAGTCTCGCCCACCATGGATCTGAGGTGCCAAAGACCACCACAGACCTGGCACCTCTTGGCTCCCACAGGGTGAGTTCAGGGTTCGGGAAGTTCACTTAACAAAGGTCATACAGGGGCCTTGAAAGGACAAGTCATTGTGCTAAAATCATAGCTGCTGAGATGTTTCACAAACCTACTCCAACACAAATATTGAACTAAATATATTTGTGACCCTGGACCACAAGTCTTAAGTAGCACGGGTGTTTGTAGCATTAGCCAAAAATACACTGTATGGGTCAAAAGATCGATTGTTCTTTTATGCCAAAATCATTATGATATAAAGTAAAGATCATGATCCATGAGGATATTTTGTAAATTTCCTACCGTAAATATATAAAAACTTAATTTTTGATTAGTAATATGCATTGCTAAGAACTTCATTTGGACAACTTTAAAGGCAATTTTCTCAGTATTTAGATTTTTTTGCACCCAGATATTCAAATAGTTGTATCTCGGCCAAATATTGTCCTATCCTGACAAACCATACACCAATATAAATTTTATTTATTCATCTTTCAGAAGATGAATCATCTTTCAGAATCAATTGAATTTGTTTTAAAAAATTATGACTGGTTTTGTGGTCCAGGGTCACATTTGGAGAGAAATCTCAAATGCTCATGAAGCCTGTATTTATTTGATAAAAACCATTAAAAATAGTAATAGTAACTCCTTTGGGGGGAACTAAATGTGCTTCTCCTTCAAAATATGGTCTAAAACAGTCGTATAGGAACAAAACACCTGCATTTTTAAATAGTCATTGACAAAATATTTTCTTTAAGAACATGTTAAACAGCCATAACGGCATTTGGATATCTGTTGTCTGCAGTGTTGGGTTCTTTTCTCAGCCTCGATGATATGTAACACACTGCAAATTGTCAGAGATTTGGTCAGATTATCATGCTCTTTCAGTCGCGTAAATTAAGCATTTGCATTCCATCTCCGGTATTACGAAACTTACACACAACAAAAACAGCTCCGGTCACGGCGTCCTCCATTCACCGGTTGTTCACGTTTGTAAATGCCGCGAATAAAGACGTCGCAGTCGGCCGCTTCAGAGTTCCTGCTGTCGGTGCGAAAGCAACCAGGAAAACGGCCCGAGGGAGAAATTAGTTCTCTAGGAACCACCAAGCTGGCTAATTTCTAGAACTAGGTGCGAAAGACCCTTTAAGGCAAATGTTTCATTCATAACAGCTTTGATAGTTTTTTTTTTTTTTTTTTTTGTATTATATAAAGATTAGACAAACATATTGAGTAAAATTATGATAAAAAAGAAAGACGTTTTATGTGAAATGAACTAAAACTAAACTAATTTAACTAATGTTAAACAATATATAAACAATTTACAGATGTTATCCCTACTGAAATAGATGCTTCTAAAAATCTATTAATTTGTATCTGACTGGCTAAAAGTGCACTTTAAGTGATTGTGAGAAGATGAACTCTTGACTTGTGCTCGGTGAGGTCGCAGAGCCGCTCGTAAACTGTGTCTCACAAGTTTAGCACCTTGTTGTTCTCAAGGTGCCATGTTAAGGTGCCAGTCTAAACAGTGGCATTTCAAAACTCCCACACTCACTCACACAGCTTCAAAGAGGCTAAATATGTAGTGAAAAGCCTTCTTAAAGTTCTTCAAATCATTTTAGTGATTTTGAATGTTCAGCCATTTTACATTTGCAGCAAGGAGTATGTGTTCATCGCACTATGCTCATCATTGCTATGCTAATCACAGTTTAAAAATTCATAATGTAAGGCTAAAAAGCACTAACCAGTTTACATATGCATAGGCTTTATTTCTCAAATGTCTTTCAATGACAGTATATTGGTGTGATGGTTCTTAATATTGTTTAGCCAGCCTCATTAGCTTACTTACATATGTGGTGTGAAATTCCATTAAAGGTTCACACAGACAACAGAGCAGTGGTTTTGCCTTTAATGTGACCCATTAGAGGTGTTGTTTAACACCTTGGCTGTGAGAGAATGAGCTGAGTCTCTGTCCCTATACAACTGTGACCTATTGACCGCATAGCATCGTCTGTAGCTTGGTTTCGAAGAATCCAGCATCCAACTTTGGATTTGTATGAATTTGAGATCCATCGTTTTACACTGAAGACAACTGAGGGACTCATATGCAACTATTACAGAAGGTTCAAACACTCACTGAGACTTCAGAAGGAAAAACAATTCATTAAGAGCCAGGGTTGTAAACTTTTTGAATTTAAACTTTTTAAATTTAACATATTTTGTCTTCTGGGAAACATGTAAGTATCTTTTGTAGCTTCTGAAGGGCAGTACTAAATGAAAAATATGATATTTAGGCAAAATTGGGAAAATGTACACATCTTCATTCTGTTCAAAAGTTTACACCCCTGGCTCTTTAATGGCTCTTAATGCATCGTTTTTTCTTCTGGAGCATCAGTGAGCGTTTGAACCTTCTGTAATAGTTGCATATGAGTCCCTCAGTTGTCCTCAGTGTGAAAAGATGGATCTTAAAATCATACAGTCAATGTTGGAAAGGGTTAAAAACACATAAATGCTGAAAAACCAAAGAATTTGTGGGACCTGAAGGATTTTTCTGATGAACAGCGGACAGTTTACAGGACAAACAAGGGACTCATGAACAACTATCACTGAACACAGCTGTGGATGATTCATGTAACAGTATTAAGAATCAAGTGTATGTAAACTTTTGAACAAGGTATTTTTTTTTTAATAAATTCAACTATTGTAAACGTCTTTTATGTGCATATAGCATTATATTATATTATAGCATTACAATATTTTGATTATAATGTAATAGATCTGCCTTTTTTTTTCCAAGTATAGCATATGCATTTTAAATAAATTAATTCATTGTGTATACTTTTGGGTTGAAAATATTCCAAATAGCACTAGATGGCTTGATGTTAAAAACAGTAGTGAAGCAGGGAAAAAAGGTTCATGCTGGGTAGGAGTGAAAAATCACACATTACCTGATGACTCATATCTGTAGGTTCCCACATCGGGACTGGGCTTCTCCCTCTCTCACTGTAGTCTGGTCTGGGACAGACAGTGGCGGGCTGGAGAGGCCTGCAGAGGTGTCACTTCACACCTCTGAGGCCTGAAGCTGCTATAAAGCCTCCCTGCAGCAAACCCTCCGGCATCACTGACTCTCAAACCACACAGAATGGACGTGTCTTCTCCTTTCTTCAACTACTTCACACAAAACTCCTGGAGCTGCCCAAGCTCAGACTCTGAATTCTACAACATCTCATCTCCTGAAGCTGTTTCTCCTACTTCCTACATGGACTTCTCTCCTTCATCACATCTTCAAAACAATTCCTCTTCACCTCCTGGAGGTGCAAAGGCACCCACATCAGGTTCCTTACATCAAGATGGCGCACGTTCCCGTGTTGGAACTAGAAGAACGCGTTGCAAGAACCCAAGTAAGCAAAGACAGAGTGCCAGTGAGAAGGAGAAGCTCAGAATGAGGGATTTGACCAAAGCTCTCCACCACCTAAGGACTTACTTACCTCCTTCAGTGGCTCCTGTCGGCCAAACCTTGACGAAGATTGAAACCCTTCGCCTCACCATCCGCTACATTTCCTATTTGTCTGCTCAACTAGGCCTCAGCGAAGAGTCTCTCTGCCAGATGAGGGACCTGAGAGCTTCTAGATACCAAGAATCACCTCAAAACCAAGGCTATTCAACACCAGAGTACTGGGGATTCAGCACATCCCATCAAGAACTGTCTCAAAGCACCTTCAGAGCTTCAGAGCATGTCTTGAGGAAGACAGAAATGGATTGTCATCAGGTCTGCATGAGCATGGAAACTCCTGCTTATGAAGATTCCTTCAACTCCAGCTCCGAATCTCTCCTGGAATGCCCTTTGTATGCAAATACAGCCACAACATACCAGGTGTGTACTTTGTTTAGGACTTATATATTTAAAATGAAGAATATATATGGAATATGTAGCATATTGTGTTAGCTTTATATTATTAATTTCATTTTCAAAAGTGAATATTTGGGGTTCTAAATGCTGAATAAAATAAACTTACATTTTTCCTCCTCTATTTTTAGGGCTACAACAAATCTGTCCACTATCCAATTGCACCGGAATTCTGGGGATGAAACTCTCATCTGATTTTTTATACTTTTAAAACTTTTCATATATATATTTTTTGCGGACTCCACTGTACAGTATTTAATGTATTTTAATATATTGTTTTATCTTATTTTAAGATTATATTATTTTAATATTATATATTTTGTATGTTATCTTTTTATTGTACAAAAATTATACTAATTTATTGATATTTATAATAAAAACATCTAAATGTCAAAGTTTTGATTTTGTGTATTACCTTTTAACTTAAAAAATGTGTTTATTTATCATTTAATAACAATAAAAAGGTTTTCACTATTTAAAATCACTTTTGGGCATTTTTGCAGCTTATTTCAATAATTTATAATTATTCATTATCAATATATATTCTCAAACCAGGGTTATTACAGTTAACTGAAAACTGAAATTAACACTAAAACCATATTTTCTCTTTTTTTTATTTAGTCTAACTTAATATGTTAAATTAAACTAAATTGAAATTCATTAAAAAGCTTTATGGACATATACACTACCAGTCAAAAGTTTTTGAGCAGTAAGATTTTTAATGTTTTTTAAAGAAGTCCCTTCTGCTCACCAAGCCTGCATTTTAATTGATCCAAAGCACAGTAAAAACAGTAAAATTTTGTAATATTTGTTACTATTTAAAATAACGGTTTTAGCATCATTACTCCAGTCACACGATCTTTCAGAAATCATTCTAATATTCTGATTTGCTGCTAAAATTAGCAATTATTATTATGTTGAAAACAGCAGTCAAATTATTTCAGGTTTCTTTGAAGAATAGAGTGTTCAGAAGAACAGTATTTTTCTGAAATAGAAATGTTTTGTAACATTATAAATGTCTTTATCATCACTTTTGATCAATTTAAAGCATCCTTGCTAAATAAAAGTATTAATTTCTATTATTATTATTATTCATATTATTATAAATGTTTCTTGAACAGCAAATCTTCTGTTCAAGTTGTTCTTGAAACAACTGCTTTCTATTTGAATATATACATATATATATATATATATATATACACTATTACTGATATTGCTGTATTTTGGAACAAATAAATGCAGGCTTGGTTAGCAGAAGACACATCTTTAAAAAACATTAAAAATCTTACTGTTCAAAAACCTTTGACTGATAGTATATGACAAAAATACAAAAAAAAGTGTACTGAAAATATAACAACTAATTCAAAATATGAATAAAGTCTGTAATAGTTTCTCATAATAATCTCAAACATATTCTAGATGAGTCACGGAGGAAACATGAGTCCGTTTGCTTTGTTGTAAGGCAATGTCCATCGTCTCCATAAGGTGGCGCAAATTTACAGTCACATGCAGATGCACGGCAATGATTTTACCCCATGACGACTCCTCGTCGTGTCACTCTTGACATCCCGTCACTTTTGTCCTGAACTTAAGCAAATATTCTCCTATACTTCTCCATTTAGCTTCTGTTGCATGATTTACTGATGTTACAGCAATGTGAGTTACACATTTCTTCTAGATCGATTAACCTGTATTGTTTTAATAATATAATGCAATTCTGCCTATTCTATCTGGCGATTTCATTACCGCTGACAGAAAAAAGATGCAAAAATTAGCTGGAATGTGCGGAAATTGCAAAGACGGGCAGTTACAGCATTAAAGGAGGCTTTGAGTCTCTCTTCAGTCATTTACATGTAAATTACACTCAGAATCCTGCTAATGGGCTTTTGCAGCCAGTATTCACATAAAGGAACATTAGATTCCACCAGATAAAGAAAATGTAATACGGAGCAAAACAATTAACCAGCACTAACAATTATTCAAGCAAGAAGATAAAATAGGATTAAAATATTATGTTTTTTCTTGAGGGTTGCGCTTCCTAAAATGAAAAGGCAGCTATATATTTTCATGTAGAAAGATTTTTATGTATTGCGAGAAAATTATATAATATTAATTCTGATATATTAAGTATGTTCTTATAAAGACATGTTCATAAAAATATATATATATTATTGAATTTTGTCTGTCATTATACTAAAGCAAGAACATATTATTATCATTTTCTGGAAAATACTTTTTTGTTGTCAACAATGTATTTTTCTCATACTAACATTAGAATAAAGGCAAAGCTAAAGACGACAAGGGCTATAAAAACACAGATACAGGTATTCTTAAATATACTGTACATTACATAGAATGATATTTAACATTTTAATTCACAAAATTCGTTTTTTAAACAGCATCTTACTTTATTGTTATTTTACCAAAAAAAAGCAAAATATTTAATCTTTCAATTTCAAATGTTCTCCTTTGAGGCCCTCTGGTGGTCAAACTGACTGAGATATAAAGTTACACTGAATTACATATTTAGAACATCTTTATATTCTGTTTATTAAAAAGTGTTTGTTTTCTGCCTTGCTTTTTAATTGTTTTAACTAATATATAAAATAAAAAAAAATAAAAAAAAATTTCAGAATGTTTAATGTATCAATTACATAATTAAATGTAAATAATTTGATTTAGATCATTGATCACTCAAATCAGAGATAAATGTTCAAATTCTGATAAACTGAACAATTTTGAATATAAATATTTATAAATAAAGAAAAGGAAGAATATTATATATATTTAAAAATGTGACCGTTGACCACAAAACCAGTCATAAGGGTCAATTTCATCTGAATAAATAAAACTTTACATTGATGTATGGTTTGTTATGATATGACAATATAAGATACAACTATTTGAAAATCTGGAATATATGAGAAAAAAAAAAAAAAATATTGGTAATTTTGACCCATACACTGTATTTTTGGCTATTGCTACACCAATACTACGTAAGACTGGTTTTGTGGTCCAGGGTCACAAATAAATCAAAAGATATAACATGGTATTCCCCAACCCATTCAAGCTGTGCCATGACACAAAGGCCTTACCATCATCCAGGTACTAATCAGGCCTGTGCAAATAGAACCTCTTTCTTAATGAACCACAGGTCAACAAAAAAGAGCATCTCGCACCTCAAAGTCTGGAGTGGATGATCCCTTCAAAAGCCTGAACTTCATGCATCCTTATCTTCATAATCCTCTAATGCGAGAGGGGTCGGCGTGCTGCATGCGTTTCAGGACCGTGCCAAGGTGTTAGATACTGAGCTAATTAGAACTAGGGCTCTGCTTTAGATACCCTTGACCCTGTGACTGATATGCTAATGTGGAGCTCAATACACAGTTTACAGAGCACTGGGAGGAAAGGATTTAGACAATTTAGTTGTTTACCTCAAATCAACATTTAACCGAGCAGGATAAGAAAAACACTTCACATTGATGTGCTAATCGACCTTTGATGCTTTAGGAAAAACTAAGAACACTTTGAAAAGGAAGAGGGAGACTCATTTGCAAGGAGGTCTGAGACTCTAAATCAACATTTTAGTGAATTAACAGTGACCAGTGACATTTTTAATGAGTTAAGCGCACATTTAGCGTTTTTTGATGTTTTTGTTTCTTGTTTGGTCTTGTATTAAGTTCACTGTATTCTTTAATCTGATGGGTTCTGATCGGTTGTGTTAAATGCAAAAATCATGTCATAGATGTATATTTGGAATTCCATTCGATGATTTTTGATATCATATTCAGAATTTAGAACTTTCTCATTCTTGATTTCATCAGCAAATTCATAGAAGTCATTGCTTTTGATCTTGTCTGAAATGAGTGTGTCGTCTGGGAACAGTTGAAATCTAATTATTTCAGATCAGCACCGGGCAGGAAGGAGCAAAAAGTGACACGTTGTGGTCTGGGAACCATTTCCTCAGAGCTACTCACACTGAAGCCGTAATCCACAAGCCCAGGCTTGAGGAAGAGCTCACCTTACACCTCAGAGAAGAAAACAACAACTGGATACACAACCATTAATATTTTATCTTCCTTCAAATCTAAAAAGCACACCCATGCACAGTTTTTTAGTATTTATTTAATTTGTATTATTATTATTTTTTAAAATCTTGTCATTTGGACATTGTAAGGTTAATTTTAATTCTAAATAATTTATATTTTTGTATATTATGATCTAGAATATTTTTTATTTATTTATTTATTAATTATTTTTAGAATATATATTTTACATTTTTATACTAAGGTAAAACTGCTGAGTAAAACTGTGGTTTCAAATTCAAACTTTTAAAATCTGCTTTCTTTAAAATAACCATCCTGAGTTCCCATGAGGCCATAAAAGGTAAAAGTCAGTTGTCTAAACAAAAACCTGTGAACAACTGACACATTACAGGCTACACACTTCACAAAAAGAGGTGTTACTCTGAGAGCAAGCATTTTATAAAAAGCAGAAAATAAGAAATTTTAATTTCTTAACATTTTAAATGAATCTAAAAATAATTTTAATAAAAAATGAATGTATAAATAAATGCATTTCTAATAAATAATAATAATTCTAATAATAATAATAATAATAAACCACTACTGTGCACCAGGTAAAAAAACAGATAAAAAATAATAAAAAATAATAAAAACAACTTTTCTTCTACTTCACACTGCAGATACACAATCGTGTATGGTAAGGAGGCTCAATAAAATAAAATAAAATAAAATAAAATAAAATAAAATAAAATACAGCTGAGGTCAAAAGTTTACATACACTTTACAGAATCTGCAAAATGTTAATTATTTTACAAAAATAAGAGGGATCATACAAAATGCATGTTGTTTTTTATTTAGTAGTGACCCAAATAAGATATTTCACATAACAGACGTTTACATATAGTCGACAATAGAAAATAATAGTTGAATTTATAAAAATGACCCCATTCAAAAGTTTACATACACTTGATTCTTAATACTGTGTTGTTACCTGAATGATCCACAGCTGTTTTTTTTTCTTTTTAGTGATAGTTGTTAATGAGTCCCTTGATTGTCCTAAACAGTTAAAATGCCCGCTGTTAATCAGAAAAATCCTTCAGGTCACAAGTTTTTTTGGTTTGTTTGTTTTTTCATTATTTTTCTGTATTTGAACCCTTTCCAACATTGGCTGTACGATTTTGAGATCCATCTTTTCACACTGAGGACAACTGAGGGACTCATATGCAACTATTACAGAAGGTTTAAACACTCACTGATGCTCCAGAAGCAAAAACAATGCATTAAGAGTCGAGGGTGAAAACTTTTGAACAGAATGAAGATGTGTACATTTTTCTTATTTTGCCTAAATATCATGCTTTTTTCATTTAGTACCGCCCTTCAGAAGCTACAGAAGATACTTGCATGTTTCCCAGAAGACAAAATAAGTTATATTTACCCTGATCTTCAAATTTCAAAAGTTTTCACCCCCCAGATCTTAAAATGAATCAAGACCTGTGTAACTTTGCTGCAATATTGAAAAAAATTGCATGGCATAGTTTTGATTGACTGGCTTTGCATTGTTGATTAAAACTGAACAATAACTAAGAATGCTTATAATTATAATTATACTGATCTTAATGCAGAAGCACACAGTGCCCAAAAATTCACATCACAATTATTTCCTTAAATAAAATCCCCAGACTTTAAATCTAAATCTATCTTGAACTTGTCCTGCACCAGTGAATGTTATTTTACCGCTGCATTTGCCACCTCCCACCTGTGCTTGAAGTGAAGTGAGTTTTCCCAGAGACCCCCTGCCCCTGGTGTGATGTCTCTCTGCCGCTTTGAAATTCTTAAGCGCCTTCTGGAGGTGCAACATCACACCTCTTCATCCAGGATATATTGGGCTGCTGCCTCCAGCTCTTTAGCATTCACTCAGGTACCAGAGAGCGAGAAGGAAACATCTCCTCAAGCTTCAGAAAGTTCACAACCATGGAGTTTAACTTTTCTCCTTATATGCTCCAGGGAGCCAAATCCCAGATTGAATACGAGCGATCATCTACCACCATGGATGCCGGGTACTTCAGTGCCTGTGGCAGCCTTTCTCCAAGTTCCTCCATTGATTCTGGATGTTTTTCTCCTCCTGCAAGCTGTTGGGGAGCTGGAAGATCCACTGGGAAACCCGACATTGACTGCGCACCAGCTAAAAAACCAAGATTAGCTCTACCGGCTGATGGAAAGAGACGTTCCAGGTCTAAAAACCCTGGAACGAAGCGTCAGACGGCCAGTGAAAGAGAGAAACTCAGGATGAGGGATCTGACCAAGGCTCTCCATCATCTTAGAACCTACTTACCTGCTTCTGTGGCTCCTGCTGGACAAACCCTGACCAAGATTGAGACCCTTCGTCTCACTATAAGCTACATCTCGTATCTTTCTGCTCAGCTGGAACAGTCTGAGGAGACCTTCAACCATGAAACAACATCCAGATGCTACTCACAAGATACCTCAGATAGGCTTCAGAATGGTCTGCTTTCTGAAACCTGGGGTCTGGATGAGCCACAGGGACTTGTGCAAGACAATGCCCAATATTGTCCAACATTCACAACTTTCAGTGATTCACCACAACAGATGGAAAACAACTTCCCTTCTACTTCAAACTTCAGAGATGCACAATCTTATATGGTAAGGAGGCTTTTCATTACTGTTAATTTAATAACTATAAGACTATAAGAGTTCAATTTGTTTGTTGCACAGTGGTTTAATTCCTTTTTCTTCCTTTAACAGTTTCCCTGCACAACAACACACAATGCTACATACAGCCATCAGTTTTTCCAATGAAGAACAACAAGGAGAAGATATTAGGTCACCTTATGACAAAATCAGATGGTCACTACGTGAAAACTTCATTTAAAGACTTTATTTGTTTTAATTATTTGTAATTATTTATCAGATAACATATTTTTATATTGAGTACATTTGTATATATTGCTTATTTATTGTCTTTTTTTAATTAAATGCTTTGAAATATGACTTTTTTTTGCATTTGCTTTGTTTTTTCCTCATTTTACTTTAAAACACAATTCAACAGAACAGCAACATGTTGAATTAAACTTGAAATTTTAAAGTAGAAAGACTTACAGTATTTTAAAGATAATTTCAGCTTTATTTACACCTTCAAAAAATAATAGAAATTTGCTGATCATGTTCTTAAACGTATATGAAACATTTTTTTCTGTTGCTGTTATAAAATATATAAATAACTACAATTCCAAAAAAGTTTCTGTGGGAGGGAATCATGATGTTTTTACAGCATTTTAGTGCCATGTTTAAAAAAAACAATTCCGAGATTAAAGTCATAATATTTCAAGAATAAAGTCGAAATTACAAGAAAAAAGTCGAAATATTACAAGAATAAAGTCAAAATATTTTGACAATAATGTCAAAATGATGAGAATAGAGTTGAAATGTTTTAAGAATAAAGTGAAAATTAAAAGAATAAAGTCTATAAAGTTGAGAATAAAGTCAAAATGTTTCAAGAATAAGTCAATATACTTCAAGAATAAAGTTAAAATTACGAGAATTAATTCGTAGCAATTACGAGATTAAAGTTATAATATTCTGAAAGTATATTCTAGCCTTTTTCACATGCAGTTGGCTAGAATATACTTTAATTGCTACAATTTAATTTTCGTAATTTCTACTTTATTCTTGAAATAGTTTGACTTTATTCTTGTAATTTCGACTTTATTCTCAAAATATTACGACTTTAATCTCGTAATTTTACATTTTTTTTTAAATATCAATAGTAATCAATTATTTTGTGTTTATGAACAAAAATTACTGCTTAATCTCAATCTTCAAAATACTATTTTACTTCCAAAAGCTTAACCCCTTGTAGTAACTTTTTTAACGGATGAAAGAAGTTAGCATAAAAAATGAGCCTCAAAATATGTAACATCAACTGAAAAAATAAAATAGATATTAACCATTTAAAAAATAACAAAGTACTATAGGAATACTACAAGTAATTCTACATATGTATAAATACAAATATTACAAGAGCAAAAAAATCAGTAATAACAAAAGCAGATTATGACTTTGCACATTTTCGCATTGTGCCAAAGAAATGCTCACAAATGGATCATGTTATTTTACCCATAAACAGTGTCACTCCGACGTTGCTGAAAAGGAATTTCAGATAATTGGAAAATATTAATTTCAGTCAAATTTACAGTTGTTTGCTATGTTGACCGTAAGTAAGGCCGGAACATGGACTACATGAACATACTCACTAGAAGCAGTAGAGTAGTCACTTGTAGAGGAAGCTACATTAAAACACAGGAAATTTAAAAAATATAATTTTTTAAAATGAATTATTATTTGCATTATTAGTAACAAAAACTATAATTATTTGTCAAATATCTATTACCTGTATTACCTGAATGCTGTCTTCTCCTCCATATAATATTCCATATAATAGCAGCCAAAGTCAATAACAGCAACCCCAATACCCAAAACACCAGCACTGAGGAGCGCACAGATTCAAATGTTTGCCCTGGATACTCTGAAGTGAGAAAAAAGGTCACAAAGACATTCACTTATCAGATACATTATGTATATTTATGTGCCCTAGTCTCATGTGAACTCATTACCTAAAGTGACGTCCAGTTTGTTGTCCAGACTGATGTGTGTGGCAGAGCAGGTGTATTTGTGTTTGTCTGCAGCACTGATCTCCAGACTCTTCCTCATCTGGTACGTGCCGTCATCATTGGGCAGCAGATCTCCTCCAGTGATCTCATGATCAGCTACAGGCTGTTCGTCTCTGAACAGGGTCAGGTTGATGTGACAAGGGTAAAATCCTGTTGCTAAACAACACGAAACCCTCCAGAATCTGAGTTTGCTTTCTGGATGAGTCTGACTCTGGGTTTCACTGTTGAAGAAAGTTTAAAAAAAAAAATAAATGCACCTCTGGATACGTCTCTGGTTACTAACATAACCTGTTACGTACAGCATAAGCTGATGCTTTGGGGAAACATCTTTCTCAAGAAATACTGAAGCCTTATTCACTTAATGACATTGCATCGTAATGGCCAATGGCGCTCGAGTACGTGAAAAGGGGGTGGGAATGCACCCTATATAAGTAGCACTGAACTGCATTTCATCAGAATCGACTGAATAAGAGAGCTTATAAAATACCTGAGCGTAGGTTTGTTCCCTATTTAGGGAACCAAGGTTACATCAGCAACCAGAGATGTTCCCTTTCGAAAGGGTCTCTTAATGTTGCGTATAGCATAAGACACTCTATGAAAAAGTCTGATGCTGCAAGACAACATGCAGTCGCACACTGCTATGCAGAAGAAGAGCACTGAAAACAGCGGCACAGTTGCTTGGTATATCATAAGAGGGATATGTAACACGTTCTCACTCCCAACTCATCGCATATTGACGCTTGGTCAGGACCCTTTGGCATCGCGTTTTGCCAACCTTTAAAGGTACCCCTTTAGAGTCACTTTTGGGCACGCAGCGTCCTCCATTGATTTCAGTTGTTTGCCTTAATTAATGGTCCGCATGCATTTGTAAAAAAAATATAAATAATTTTTTATACTTTCACTGGAGCACCTAAACCCACCCTTACCCACTTCTGAACAATATAAAACAAGCAACAGGCAAATATTAGTACAGTCACAGGTATTTACTGCAGAAACTAACCATAAACAAGCATTACAAACAAGTTGTGTTGCATTCCAAGTCTTCTGAAGGCATATGATATCTTTATACGAAGAAGAGAGTAAAACATAAGGTTTTAATCGCTGAAAATGATCCTACTCCGTTGACACACTCACATCTCATTCAATAGATACTCCCGAACATTACCATGACGCAATTAGTCATGAGACACACAAGAGCCAATGGCATTTCAGAACCAAGGCTGATGTAACGGTTCTTCTGGTGGGTGGCATTTTTTGAATTTATTCACGTACAAACATACTGAGCTTTACGGCGGATGGAGAAGGATCGCGCCTATTCCTCTCACAAATCAATCGTTTCACCTCGGAAGACTTGGAATATTAATACTTTTTGAATAAACTATGACTTTAGCTGTATCTGCCAGTTATATATTGTGTTTTATTGACAAATGGTAGGTTTAGGGGCAGGGGCTGGGATACGTGCTTATAAATGTGTAAATAATGAAATGTAAATAAAACTTGCGACTGTTTACATTGAGAAATCACATCCCAACATATATGCAATAATGGCAATATTATTACCCAATATATAATTTAATCATGACGATAAAATTCTGTGCCTTTTGTGTCAGCATTATGACGCCAAGGGTTTCTTATTTAAAGCAATGAAGGACTCTACAAGTCGAAAAATGACGCTAAAGGGGTACCCTGTGCTTCAAAAAGTGACACAAAGGGTCCTGACCAAGCATCAGTATGTGACGAGTTGGGAGTGAGAACGTGTTGGGATATGAGTGGCAGAATTGCCATTGTAGACACCTACATGAAAAACAGCAGAAAGATTCTGATGAAATTCCACTAATAAAGGGCGCCTTCCGGCCCCCTTTTTGCATGCTCGAGTACAATTGGCCATTGCAATGCAATATAGGCACTATAGCTATTATTGATTTATTTCCCAGAAAAAACACAAATTGCACCTTCAGTAGTCAGATAATTGTTCTTCCCAGATGTCAACAACCTAATAAGAAATGCGTAATTTTGATTATATTTGAAGTATATTTATTGCTTACAGAAGAATGCAGATTAAATGTGCTATACCTTTCCTATTGACTTGGTTTCTTCTCATCTTAAGGTTAGCCTTCAGAGTGTTCATGCATAGTGTGTAGTACACTTGTTCATAATGATCTTGAAGAAGTTTTAGAAATGGCTTGAAATTCCCTGTATGGAAGGAAGAACTAAAGGTCGTCTTCTTATTTAAAAAGCTCAGTTCAACAATGGTCAGTCCTCCTGTAGCACCCTTAGCTGTAAGTCGTCCTGTTTCCGTGTTGTCCAGGAGCTCACAATGAACCAGTTGTTGATGAACTTCAACCTCTGTAAGTGAGAAAGACATTCTTTGTTTCATCACACTGGCTTTTTTACACAGTAATCTGGTGCAATATTGTTACATTGCGAAGGTCTTCCTCAGTATTTTGCCTTGATTTCCTTTTAAATGGAGTTCCTATTTTTATTATACAGCAGAGATTTTTTTTTAATAAGCATTAATTCACATTCATTTTAAACAAATTGTTTTGCTTCTCAAGTAAATGTATTTTGATTTAATAATGTTTAGATATTTGTACTGGAAAAATAAGTAAGACACATTTTTGCAGTGTATGCTGTGTACACAACAACTGAATCTGAATATATTTTACAGCAGAGATATAAAAGTGTCCTCTTACAGAAAGCCAATACTTGGACACATTCATAACATGCATTATGATATTATTATAACACATCCTTTGCAATGTGCATTGTAGAATGCTCTACTTACTGTTTGTTTGATTATCAAATTGTAATTCCAGTCTATAGTTTATAAATTTGTACATAATTTCACTTAGAACTTTGTGATGATTTTCATTAAATTCATGGTCTTCTTCTGTAGTATGTCCTCTCTTGATATAGATGTTTGTCTTTGAATCATAATATCCAATTATGATATCATCCAGCATAAATGTGATACCATATAAGGATGACTGTCCTTTAACATAAGTTGCAAGCAACTGGAAAGAGTGAGAACCTGCGAGAAACAACAACCAAAACGATTGATACAACTGTGAAGATACATTGATACAATACATGTGAAGAGCACAGAGAAGAGATTCAATAACCTAGGTACAATTTTTCCATAAGCAGTGGAAAATATGCTTTGCATTTCAGTTAAACCCTCACAGGTCTATAACTTTATGTAGAATTTAGCAGGGTTTCATTTCATAAACTTTGTTATAATGATTGTAGCAAACATAAAAAATGGCATGCATTGACCAGATCTTCAACAGCAAAAAAGAATAAAGTATAATGTTAATTAGAAATATGTTTTGATCTGATCTGTTGACTTGCATGTTGTACTATCATTCAATATATTCAATACTATCATGTCAATATACATTCCAAATACAATATAAAAGGACTTCATTGACTGCAATCTCAAATCACAGTCTACGAACAAGATAAAGGGTTAAAGTCTGAAAAGGAAAGCATTGTGTTATTTGCTAAATGAACAGTAAATGTACATTAAAAATGGCAATAATAAATTTTCCTGCTGCAGTCATCAGAGAACTTACCCTTTTAAGCAGCCGTTGGTAGTAAAAGCAGAAAAAGGATCAGAATTTTGTCCATATTATTGAGTATGTGTACATTTATCTGCGTTCAAGAAACTAACTGGAAAATCAAGTTTGTGCACATCTTAACACCATGACGTAAATACTTCTTTTACAAAAAAATGTTGCTATCTAAAGCAACACTGAGTGCACGAGTGACGTAACAAAGTATGAGGAAAAAAGTTTTACGTTTTATTTCCTGGAAAATTATCAGATTAAGATTACAAATTTTGCCAAATGAAAATTAAAGGAGAAGTCCACTTCCAGAACAACAATTCACAAATAATTTACTCACCCCCTTGTCATCCAAGATGTTCATGTCTTTCTTCATTGTCAACTTCATTGGTGCCACGAATCTGAACTTCCAAAATGCAGTTTAAATGCAGCTTCAAAGGGCTTTAAATGATCCCAGCCGAGGAAGAAAGGTCTTATCTAGCAAAACGATCGGTCATTTTTTTTTTCAGAAAATAAAAATGTATACTTTTAAAGCACAAAATCTCGTGTAGCACAGGCTGTGGGATGCGCGTTCATGACGCTACATACTACTGAATCACGTCAAAAGGTCACACAGAACTACAGACCCAGTGTTTTTCAAAGCGCACGCGCAAAGACTAAGAAAGTGCAAGTAAGTCAAATGCTATTTAACAAACAAAAAGGTACAACAATGTCGGACGATTCTGAAGATGTAGGAGAAAATAAGATGGAGTTTTTCGACATACTCTACCTTTTTGAGCCGGACGATGAACTTGTGATTTGTAGTAGTGATGGGAAGTTCTGATCATTTTACCGACTCGGGCCTTTGAGTCTCGTTCAGCAAAATGAATGAATCTTTTTTCGAGTCACTTTGTTAATTTTAGCAAAATCAGCATCATGTGATAGCCCCATAAGATGAACGAACGACTCGAAAAGCCCGAAGATTTGAAACAGGTGAACTAATTCCAGTACAGAACCTAATAGGATGTTGCGCATGTGCGACTGAACGAATCACTCCCCGAGACAACTCGTTCTTCCTGAGTCACATTAAAGATTGGTTCAAAATGAAGAACGACCCAGCACTAATTCATAGCATCGTAGACGCGCATCCCAGAGCCTGTGCCACACAAGCTTTTGTGCTTAAAAAGTATACAAATTTTTATTTTTCGAAAAAAATTACAAATCGTTTCGCTAGATAAGACCCTTCTAGATTTCGCTAGATAAGTCCATTATATGGGGAAAAATCCTGAAATGCTTTTCTCAAAAACCACAATTTCTTTGCGACTGAAGAAAGAAAGACATGAACATCTTGGATGACAAGGGGGTGAGTAAATTGTTGTTCTGGAAGTGGAGTTTAAACACACAGGTCAAAACAAGAACACAGAACCGTTAGGTGAAGTGGTCATATCTGTGTTTTATCATAAATAAAACACTGGTGACCTTTTTGTTTGTTTGTTTATCAAATAACTTATTATTTGATATTACATGATATTAGCTGTCATGCACTTACTAACATGACAGCTTAAAATATAAATAATTAATTAATATTAAAATAAAATAATTATTCAATAAAATATAATTATTAACTTTTTCAAATAAAATGGCCCTGATTGCAACACACTGCTACAGCATAGCTCAAAACAACGGGCCTCATTCATGAAACAGGAGCAGAACGAATTTTTGTTTAAATAATTCGTAAAGCCGTCCTGACATAAACTTTCAAATTCATTTTTCCTCTAGTCTATATAGAGTGTTGATATGGCAGCTAGTAAAGTAAATACTGAAAATTTTGTTATGCCAGCATGTGGGTAAATATTTGAACCATGTGTGTTACAACTAACCCCGTGTTTATATGTGCTTGCACACCCCCTAGTCTACTTGATAATTGATACACAAGCCATTTGTGTTTTTATGAAATCAGGTGATAGGAAAGTAGATATGAATGTAGCACCGGTTTCAGAATTAAATGTTTAGGCTTAAAATCATGTATTCTACAGAATGTCCCAGTGTAATAATGACATTATAGACATTTAGTTTGAATGAACAGCAGAAGAAGCAAAACAAAAGGCCATCATCATGCCAGGGGTGGATCTAGAAAATCATTTTTAGGGTGGCATGGGGTCTATGAGGGGTGGCAACACCAAAGCAAGCCCCCATGCATAGTTTTTGGGGATTTATAGTCTGACATACACCGTTGTGTTCACAAATATTGCATTACCATTAAGTAATCATCTATACTGTTTAAAATGAAAAAATAAATAACATTTCAGTGTCCATCATGGCACCAAGACAATAAACAATATATAAAAAAACCTTCAACAGGTTATACAGTAAATGTTTCTGAGCTTGTATCACTAAAGACAACATGCGATTCTATTAAATTACTACTTAGATGGTAAAAATCACATTTTAGTGCAAGTTTAAGATGGTAATGTTGATGATTTAATGTTAATTTCCTAACATTAGAAATAAATATTATAATATCAAAGAAATGAAACTGGATCAGTTTTGAAAACAGTGTTTGATTTTCTGTTATTAACAGAGGTGAATGTCTGTAATCACCCAGAACACACTATCAACCATATAATCTAGCAACACCCCAGCAACTGCATAGCAAGAGCTTAGCAACCACCCAGAATATCCTAGCAACCAACTAGCAACACTTTAGCAAACATCTAGAACATCTAACTGACCAAACTATTTATGTTTTTAAACAAGACTTTAAGACAAGCCAGCATACATTTGTCTTTCAAACGTTTCAAGGATAAAAGGATAGTTTTCTTACTCCTCAATTACTAGGACTAACTGACTGTTTATATTGTCTAAGTTGATTATGGATATGTGACATCTCATAGTGACGGATAGTGATTCAATGACATTTGCATCAGGGGCAATAGATAGGTCTGATTCCCATTTTGCATTTGGTAAACTTATTGTGTTGTCTGATTTTATTATTATTTTGTATATTTTGGAGATTAGTTTTTTTGAAGACAATATATTAATAAGCTCGATGGTGAAAGGTCAAGATTAAGGGTCTGAATGTTAATTTTTGATTGGATAGATGATTTGAGTTGTAGATATTCTAGAAAACTATTACTCCTGATGCTGTATCTCTGGACCAGGTATGAAAATGAGGCCAGATTATTACTATGAAAGATATGTTGAAGTTGTGTGATGCCCTTTTCAGCCCATGTGTGTAAGTTAAGTGGCTTCTTATTAATTGTAAAATCTGGATTGTTCCAAGTGGGGGTGTATTTAGATAGTGCAAGAGGACTGTTTGTGATTTGGTGAAATTTCCACAAGGCTGTCAGAGCTGCTGCTATAGATGGTGCTTTAAAACAGGAGTGTTTTTTGACTGACTATAAAATGGTAGATCTGAAGTTTGAATTTCCTTACAAATTGTTTGTTCAATGTCTAGCCATATGCTTAATGATGGGTTTGAGTGAATCCAATTGTATATATATTGAAGCTGATTAGCCAGAAAGCAGTGGTATAGAAGTGTGGTGCTTCCAATCCTCCTTGTGTTTTTTGTTTCTGTAGGGTAGTCAATTTAATCCTTGGGGTCTTATTTTTCCAGTAAAATTTGGTAATGATTGAGTCTACCGATTTAAACCAGGTGAGGGTGGGTTGTATTGGAATCATTGAGAATAAGTAGTTTAGTTTAGGGAGTATAGTCATTTTAATTACTGATATTCTGCCCATAATGGATAGTGGTAAGTTCATCCAACGTTGAAGATGATCACTTATTTTTTTGTGTAATGGAGTGAAATTAAGATTAACTTGCTCTGAGAGCCTGGGGGAAATATTAATGCCTAAATATGTGATGTGTTTGGTGCATAAAAGGATAGGTGATGTCTGAGGTGTCACATCCAAGCTATTATGATTTAATAAAAGAATAGATTATTTACTCCAGTTGACTGAGTATTCAGAAATATGAGCGAATGAATCAATAAGTTTAATTTCTTCCTGTAATGATGATGGAGGATCTTGTAAAAACAGTAGTATGTCATCTGTGTAAAAACTGATTTTGTGCTGTATGTTTAACTCCTTTAATGTAACTGTTTTGGCGGATGGCTGCTGCTAATGGTTCAATAAAAATGGTGAATAATGAGGGGGAGAGCGGGCATCCTTGTCTAGTCCCCCGGTGCAGTGTGAAGCTACTTGATGTTAGTCCATTGGTGATGGAAGTGGCTGAAGGTGATGTATATAAAATTTTAATCCAATTAATAAATGACTCCCCAAGACCAAACCTCTCTAATGTGGAAAACAGGAATTTCCAGTTGACCCTATCAAATGCTTTCTCTGCGTCTAGAGTGACCATGATGGTTTTTGCCTTTTGAACTGAAGTATAATACATTAGGTTGAATAGTCTGTGTGTATTGGTGGATAGTCTTCCTTTAATGAAACTGGTTTGATCTGGGTGTATTATAGATGGTGTGACTTTTCTATTCTGTGGGCTAATACTTTGGTGATGATTTTAATGTCAGCATTCATCAGAGAAATGGGACAATAGCTTGATGGTAATTTGGGATCTTTTTTGGGTTTGAGGAGAAGTGAAATTGTAGCTGTGTTCAAGCTAGCCAAAAGTGTTTGTAAAACTCAGCGGGGAATCCATCAGGGCCTGGTGTTTTATTATTTGGCATGAGTTGTAGTGCTGTATGAAGTTCATGTTGTGTTATGGGTAATTCTAGGCTGTTTCTTTGGTGTTCATTCAGTTGTGGCAGATTGATACTATTGAGAAAAGAGTTGATGTCATTCTGATTTGGGACTTTTTCTGCTGTATATAATTTGCTGTAGAATTTTTTAAAGATTTGGTTAATTTCTTCCGATGAGTTGGTGAATTTCCCTGCTGAATCTGTTATAACTGAAATTGTTGCTTTTTCTTTGTTTTGTTTAAACTGATTTGCCAAATATTTACCAGATTTGTTACTATGATGAAATTCTTCTTGTCCGAGCCTATGAATCAGGAATTGAGTATGTTTGTTAATTATTGCATTTAGTTTTAATTTGTATTCTCTTAATTTGTTTTGCATTTCTTCTGTTGGATTATTTATATTGACGTCTTGGAGTTTGATTTTTTGTTCCAATTCTGCTTCTTGTTCTTTTTCCTTCTTTTTTTGTAAATGGAATATGATATTATTTTCCCTGTACTGCTTTTATTTTATTTTATTGTCATTTATTTCTTTGTTCATCTATATATGACTTTTTGTTTGTTGCATTGTGAATTTAATTATTTGTAATTATTTATAAAAAAAAAAAATTATTGAATAAATGTATATGTATAGTTTTTTTTATAATAAATATTTTTAAATATTACTTTTGTACATGTTGTCTGTTTTTATGTTCCATCCTCATAGATGTTGAAAGACATCTACCTTGATATACATTCAGTTAAAAGGTTTCTAAACAATGTCTCTGCTTTATTTAACACAGTGAGATTGGATTGGAAATAAAACTAAAGGTAGTGCAAACAAAACTGGCTGATTCATTTATTAATAATCCACTTTTAAACTTCACTTGTCTTGACCCTTTGGATTCGTCATTGCCAGTCTAACGAAATGCAAATGTTGTCACAATGTTACTATTGAATCTGAACAGTAGGTGGCAGTAGAGCCAAAGTGAACAACATAAAATTGAAATGAATTCTAGGGGTATTTGTCTGATGTTACTTTATGGCTGTGACAAAGAAGAAAAGTTTCTACTTTAAAAATAATAGTGAACCAGTAGCAGGTTGGTTCTATAAAAAATGTCATATATCAATTATAATATAAAGAATATTTTATTTGTTCAAAAGCAAATCATAAGAAATCATATTTGTTTTAAGAGATGTTGGAACTGATAACAAATAAATTGTTCAACTTGTTCTCAAGCTAGTGAAAATCACAGATCATAGCAACATTGAGTGTACAGTAGTCAGATAACAAAGTATGAAGCAAGTCTTGCAAGTTTTATTTCCTGGAGAATGTCACGCTGTTTAAGGTTACAAACACCATAGCTAAATCTAACTTATCTAAGCTTGTTGATGACAATCCAAGTAATGAAAAAAGCGTCAGTCAGTTGACCTTAACAAAGCTGTAGGTACACAAACTACATATTGAAATAATGACCATGAAGGAATTTACATATGCCACTGCTATTATGGAAACTCAGCAATTATATTCTATTGATACATATTATTATCATCTGTACTTCCCAGTATTTTATGCAACAATAATACATATTTACTTTACCCACAAATCTAGTTATGTTTTATCCACTGTCTTCAGTTGCTGAAAACTGAAATTAGAATTTAAATATTGATTAGAAAATACTACTATTATGCAAAAAGCAATTTCATTTCATTAATAAACATTATTATCTGTACTTTCTATTACAAAAATAAATCTTAATTTACTTTACCATTAAACCAGTTTTATCCACGTTGTCTTCACTTGCTGAAAATTAAGTTCAAATAATGGTTAGGAAATTACAAACAGGACAAATCAATGTTATTATTCCTCATGCAAGTTAATGTCTTATTATGCTGTAGAGCTAAAACATTTAAAGAAAAAAATACACAAAATACACAGAAAATACTCACTAGAAGCAGAAGAGTAGTCACTTGTAGAGGAAGCTACAACAAAACACAGGAAAATTTTAAAAGGAAATTATTTTATTTACTGTATGTTTTGTCTAGGACATGTCATGCATTACCTGAGTGACGTCTTCTCCTCCATTTAATAATGGCGACCATAGTTATCAACACCAGTCCCAATGCCAAAACCACAAGCAATGAGGAAATCACCTGCTTAAAAGTTTCCCCTGGAAACTCTTAAGTATGACAACATTCTTCTATCAGTTATGACACTTGATTGCTAGTTGCATATTGCTTTTATACAATTCAATAAACAAGAAGTTAATACCGACTAACTTAGAACTTTTGCATTTATTTTGTCTGTAAATAAATTATCTAAAGTCTTTACCTAACTCAATGTCCAGTTTGTTGTCCAGACTGAGGTGTGTGGCAGAGCAGGTGTATTTGTGTTTGTCTGCAGCACTGATCTCCAGACTCTTCCTCATCTGGTACGTCCCGTCACCATTGGGCAGCAGATCTCCTCCAGTGATCTCATGATCAGCTACAGGTTGCCCATCTCTGAAGAGGGTCAGGTTGATGTGACGAGGGTAAAATCCTGTTGCCAAACAACTCACATGAAACCCTCCAGAATCTGAGTTTCCTTTCTGAATGAGTCTGACTCGCGGTTTCACTGTCCAAGACAGGACAAATGTAGTATATTATTGTAGCACAGACAAGACTTGTTTGTTAAAAAATGCTATTTTTTATATTATATGAAATAAGAGAAACATGTTGGAGACTTACCTTTCCTCTTTACCTGAGCTCCTCTCTTTTTAAGGTAGGCCCTAAGAGTATTTAGGCAGTTTGGGTAGACTAAAACCTCATTATACCAGAAATGTACTTGCAGAGCTGGGTCTGTTTCCTGTTCTGTGTGTTTTAAAGGACCCTTATATGTAAACTTGCCATCAAAATATTGCAGCTCTTCTGTAGTAGAGCCACTGAATGCATTCTTATTGATCAATCGACCTGGCTTGTCATTGTCCAACAGTTCACAAAGACCCAATATCTGGTAAACTACAAGACCTGTTTTTTTTAAAAAAATAAAAAAAAAACAACAACAACAACAACAACAACAAAGAAATGAAGATGTTGAAACAGACTCCTTCATCCACTATTAAATAAAATCAACTTACTGTCTGTATGATTTTCACGTCTTGATCTTTCCTCAAGATACGTATATGCAACTTTTCCTATGGAGTAATTGTCACCTAGATCATTCAAATCATCTTCATTTGTAGTATTTCCTCTTTGAATGCAGATCTTTGAATCACAGTATAGTACTATCGTGTCATCCAACATTAATGTTGCACTAAATTCAGGAAATTGAGTGTTTCCTTTAATGTACGTTACAAGCACCCAGAATGAGTGAGAACCTGCTGTGAAACAGAATTATATTATTGTCATTAAAACAGGCAGTGTAATGAAATAAAATGTAGTTCCCTCAAAGAAAACAAAACAATGACTGATAACAATAAACAAAACAAAGTGACATTATGTCTATACACAAATTAAAATCTACTTCGGTTTTCATCAAACCCTTAATCCTTGTCCTACCTGTTGAAACAGATGTTAAAATTGAGAGCACCCGCAGAAAAATAAATAACTTGATCATCTTGGTCTGTTCTGTAAGAGAAACTTTGCACGCCTGTGAGCTATTTCCTTGAGTAGTACCGCGGGTGGAATCACTGGTAGAAGTGGGAGGAGAAGACTCAGGTGGTACTCCGGTGAAAAACAAAACAAAACAAAAATATATAGGCCTACATGTAAATTGGGATACAGCTTTCACTTAAAAGGCTATGGTTTAAATAATTAAATATGAGCGCACAAGTTTCAAGTTTAGGTGCTGCGCTACTTGGATGGGGGTAGCTGCAGCCTGGAGCAATGGGCGTGCCGAAAGGTCTTTACAATTGGTTGCGAGTTTCCCGTTTAACATAAAGGCAGGCTGTTATCTTAAACGCTATTAATCCCTTTAATCTGTTGAAATAATAGATCCAACATAATTCTATAAACCAAAATCCCATTCTTTCACTGTAAAAATAGCGATCATGATATTAAAAATACTACTTTCGAACGTACCTTCAGAATTTCATTCTGAATGGCCTCAGGTTACTGACGTCTTTACCACCGCGTCTTTGTAAAGTTCTTCTAGTGCATCCATAATCAAAATAATTAAGCAAAAACAAATTTATTTTATGCATATAGAATCTCACAAGCTGTTCATAAGTTTGAAATATCTTTTAGTGTTAGATTACAATCGTATTGATTACACAGGATAGAAATCTTTTTTATAGAATCAGTAATTTCTACTGTTTTTAACCATGCTTTACAGTTTTTCTGTACTTTTACTAAAAGTGCATAGAAACTAAAAATGTTTTGCCTGATAAGGACAAACATATGGTTGATAAAACGCAATAGTAATAATAATAATAACCTTCTGTTAAGTTGCATTAACCAGTTTGGCAAACAGACACAATTTTAGCCAATAAAACATTTATTCAGTTTTAGCTTGTCTACACAAGTTTTTTTTTTTTTGTATACACTAAACAAACAAACAAATAAATGAATAAATAATCCCACCAAATTCATTAATACATCAATTTATTCGTTCATGCTGTAGTAGCAGTCCATAGAACAGAAGCCATCAAACACTCGGAATAGAATGCTGTGAAAACCCCATTTTTTTCTGATGCCGCAGTATCCAGTATCCTTCTTCATACACAACATCTAGATGAATCTGTTTTAGCAGGTCTGATGGTAGCTGGATTACAGAAAAAACATATATTTTTATGTTTAAAGAACTGATAACAAATAAATTGTTCAACTTGTTCTCAAGCTATTGAAAACCACATATCATAGCAACGTTGAGTGTACAGTAGTCAGGTAACAAAGTATGATGCAAGTCTTGCAAGTTTTATTTCCTGGAGAATGTCACGCTGTTTAAGGTTACAAACTTTGGATAATGCATTATGTACACACAGGTCAAAACAAGATGCATCAAGACACACCTTTCTGTTACATTACACCATGGCTTGTTGATGACAATCCAAGTAATGAAAAAAACCATCAAAAAAAATACACAAACTACACAGAAAATACTCACTAGAAGCAGAAGGGTAGTCACTTGTAGAGGAAGCTACAACAAAACAGAAAAATTTTAAAAGAAAATTATTTTATTATTGTTTTGTCTAGGACATGTCATGTATTACCTGATTGATGCCTTCTTCTCCATTTAATAATGGCGAGAGTAGTTATCAGCACCAGTCCTAATGCCAAAACCACAAGCAATGAGGAAATCACCTGCTTAAAAGTTTCCCCTGGAAACTCTGAAGTATGACAATTCACGAAAACATAACACTTGATTACTAGATGGATATTGCTTTTATACAAAAATAGTCCCACAGAAGAATGAAGCCAATCACGTTTCAAGACAAACATTAAATAAATGATCTAAAGTCCTTACCCAACCCAATGTCCAGTTTGTTGTCCAGACTGAGGTGTGTGGCAGAGCAGGTGTATTTGTGTTTGTCTGCAGCACTGATCTCCAGACTCTTCCTCATCTGGTACGTCCTGTCACCATTGGGCAGCAGATCTCCTCCAGTGATCTCATGATCAGCTACAACCTGCCCGTCTCTGAACAGGGTCAGGTTGATGTGACGAGGGTAAAATCCTGTTGCCAAACAACTCACACGAAACCCTCCAGAATCTGAGTTTGCTTTCTGGATGAGTCTGACTCTGGGTTTCACTGTCCAGGACAGAACAAATGTATTATCTTATTGTAGTACTTTAGACAAGTCTGTATTTTGTTAAAAAAAAAAATGACATATTTTTATATTATATGAAATAAGAGAAAATGTTGGAGACTTAACTTTCCTCTTTACCTGTGCTCCTCTCTTTTTAAGGAAAACCCTAAGATTATTTAGGCAGTTTGGGTAGACTAAAACCTCATGATACCACAAAGACACTTGTACAGCCGGGTCTGTTTCCTGTTTTGTATATTTTAATGCACTGTTATATATAAACTTGCCATCAAAATACTGTAGCTCTCCTGTAGTAGAGCCACTAAATGCATTCTTAGTGATCAGTTGTCCTGGCATGTCGTTGTCCAACAGTTCACAAAGACACAATACCTGGTAAACTACCAGACCTGTTAAGACAGCAAAAACTGAAGATGTTGAAACAGACTCCATCATCCACTATTAAATTAAATTAACTTACTGTCTGTATGATTTTCACTTCTTGATCTTTTCTCAAGATACTCATATACATCTTTTCCTAAAGAGCCATTGTCCCCTATGTCAAGCAAATCATCTTCATTTGTAGTATTTCCTCTTGAAACGCAACTCCCCGAATGACAGTACTGTATTATCATGTCATCCAACATAAATGTGGCACTATACTTAGGAAATTGAGTGTTTCCTTTAATGTATGTTACAAGCGCCCAGAAAGAGTGAGAACCTGCTGTGAAAAATAATATAAGAGTCTTAAATTAGGCTATATAATGTAATAAAATTAAATTGGCTCAATCAAAACAAAACAATGACTGCTAACAATAGCCTTCTCAAGACAAAGTGACATTAGTTTAATCTGCTTCACTTTTCATCAAAACCTAAATCTTTGTCCTACCTGTTGAAACAGATGTTGGAATTGAAAGCACCCACAGAAAAAGAAATAACTTGATCATCTTGTTCTCATCTCGCATGCAAATAGGAATATTGCAAGTTCTGTAAGAGAAACTTTGCACAACTGTGAGCTATTTCCTTGAGCAGCAACTTATCAGTCAAAAACTGAGGGAGGCTGTCTCAGAGTCTCAGACGTACATCATTTCAACACCTTATTGTGTAACAAGAACTTTTGTTACTGTTTTAAGTAATCCTGTGATTCTTTCTTAATTTCACTAATTATTTTAATATGTATAATCTATTCACTAGTTCTTCTTTATTAGGACTAATACTAAGAATTTTAATAATAAATCTTAAAATTATCAGGGCCAAAACATCTTACAGTTTTTCTGGATTGCTAAAACACTACAACCAGTCTTTTGAACTAAAATTTTAAAACCATAATGTCATTTTTCAAAAAGCACACCCATTTCCCTGAACTATAAACACTATTCCCCTGCTTTAATACATGAGTCAGATTTGGTGAACTGTTACTGCAAAACTCTACACACAAATCCCTACATTTCTCAGTGCTTACACCATGTGGTAATGTAGAAAGCACTAGCATTCAATATTGTTCACTCAAGTCTGCAAAGTTTGAGCTCAGTTAGCACACAATTACCCAAGTGGAAACACTAGGAGTAGGGCTGGGTATCGTTCAAAAATTTTTGATACCGGTACCGATACCTTGACTTCAATACCAGTTTCTGAGCGATACTTTTTTCGATACCAATTTTATTATATCAATTTTAACAAGATTACATTATCTCAAAATATTTTTTTCAGCTTATTTATACAGATTCAAAGACTCCTGAGCCTCTACACAAAGGAGCAAAATATATCCAACACAATAAATCAGTGAAGATAATTTTAATAAAGCTCAAACAGTTTTCAGTTTGTTAAATGAATACAAACTCTACATTTCAAAATGCTGAATACCCTTTTCTACATATACTCTTTCAAAACACAGCAAACCTGATTCAAAATAGAGTCATTCAGTCAAAACATTACCACCAGTTTCTATCCAACAGAAACATATAGTCAATTATAGCACAGTGACTGTCAAAATACTAACAATTGATGGCTTTACAAAAACTGCATTGCTTGTCATGTTTCAGTTCTGCCTGCATATAATAGACAATATAAAAATTAATATTTTCTTCTGTAATTTAGCCTTCAGTTTACCTTCAACTGAATCGTGAGATACAAAAGTCAAATTACCCTTTATATTCTATGGCAGAAATAAGCGTTCATAGGTTTCACATGTGTAAAGGGGGAAAAAAACAAACATACAAACATAAAAATGCACAGTCCAACACATTGTTACTCCTCTCTCCTAACTCTTCTCCTGTTTTTCTGAACTACTCCTCTCCCTCTGCCAGGCATTATTTTTTTCTCTCTCTCTGATTTTGTGTTGTTCTGCATCCACAAAACCAAATCAAAGAGGTCTTTTTTACTCCGTTGTTGTGTAATGAAAAGAGCTTCAACACCTGACTATACAGTGGCTATAAGACATCAGCAAGAGCACAAAATTATGTTAAATGGTACTTTATTTAAATAAAACATATGAAGTCATACAGGAACATTATCACACACAATACACAATGATAACTATAAGGCTACAAAAACGAAAATAAAGGAGGATCTAATCAAGGAGTAGGTAAAAATTATAAGTAGCAGAATAAAAAAAAAACACAGGAAGAGAGAGAATGCAAACTAAAAGTCCATGAATACTTTAACGTAAGTCCTAAAGTTAACGGAACACAAAAACACAGAATACCCGTGACAGTATGAAATAGTGACAGATATGCAATTGATTAGCTAATTATATTTTTCCCAAATAATATGCATACCAAAGCTTTTTTTTTTTTTGGTCTAGTTGCCTAGTTTTATTACAACTGAATTATGAGCTAGTTAAAGTGTTTCTTTTCTTTTAAACAAATTTTAATTTGTTGTTGTTTGAAGACTGTTCTCTATTCAGCTATGTGTCTTCATGTCAAGACCTTGAATATTTCGTGATGTGTCCAGTTTCTTGCCGCTTTCTCCATATAATAACAGCAGCCCCAAACACCAACGCCAGAGCCAAAACAGTAAGGAATGATGGAATCACTGATTTAAATGGTTCTTTGTGATCATACTCTGAAACATCAAACAAAACAAAACACAGAGATTAGTTTTTTTGTTACTGTCTGTTTTTTTTTTCCAGGTAAGAAGTTCTCACCTAAATCCACAGTCATCCTGTTGTCCAGACTGAGGTGTGTGGTAGAGCAGGTGTATTTGTGTTTGTCTGCAGCACTGATCTCCAGACTCTTCCTCATTTGGTACGTCCCGTCACCATTGGGCAGCAGATCTCCTCCAGTGATCTCATGATCAGCTACAGGCTGCCCGTCTCTGAACAGGGTCAGGTTGATGTGACGAGGGTAAAATCCTGTTGCCAAACAACTCAAACGAGACCCTCCAGAATCTGAGTTTGCTTTCTGGATGAGTCTGATTCTGGGTTTCACTAGGGAAGAAAAAATCTTACCTTTTTATAAAACACTATCCTATTAAGAATAAATGTTTCAAAATTATAATTTACCTTTAAGAGCTGAGTGGCTCAAGTCTATTTAATCATTGGGGAAAACATGCTGGATACCAGCCTTTCTTTTTCACTTGAGTATGTCTCTTTTTAAGGTAATTCCTGAGAGTTAATATGCAGGACGGGTAGTTTATTGTCTCATGACGCCACTTGAACACCTCCAGAGATAGTGTTGCCATTTCTTTTGGGCTCTCATATGTAAACTTGTTGTTATAAAAACGTATTTCATCTGTAGTGAAGCCGCTAAAAGCAAACTTAGAGATCATTTGTCTGGGCTTATCATTGTCCCACAGCTCACAATGACTCATCACTTGAGACAGTTGAGGACCTACCAGGACAGAAAAGACAGCTTGTGACCCATGACATGATATTCAATCTCAATATGCCATAATTTAACCAAGTGAACATACTTTTTGTGTAGTTTTTAAAAGTTAGTCTTCCCACATGGAAAGGTTGCAAATCATCCCTCATTGCATAAAATATGTAAGAAACAATCTCATCTTCATTTGTAGTATTATCTCTAGGAATGTATCTCTTAGTCTCTGAATTATAGTGTCCTACTGTGAGGTCATCCAACATAAACGTGACACTAAATTCAGGAAACGGCGTCTCTCCTTTAATGTATGTGATAAGCAACCACAAAGAGTGAGAACCTGTAAGACATTATAACAACAACAGAAATCAATTAAAGGAAATAAAACATTAATAATGCCAGTAACATTTTAGCTATGTCTTGAAAATTGCAAACTCACTGGTTTATGTGGAATATAGACTATTTATTATATAGACTATTATTTATTCATAACAGGGTGGACATTTAGTCTCAGGTCAGTTGTTCCCAATGTTTCTTTTTTTCAATAGAAATAGAAAAAAAAAAGTAATTACAGGTAAGTTTGATGCACTACTCTGAAAAAAAAAATAGTGTTTTCGCATTAACTAAAGAAGTAAAAGTTATTATACTGTTGTTGCCGGATTTCATTCATGATTTGAAATAGTATAAGCTATTTAAAGTGAACTTCTATAAACGAATCTAGGTTGAGCTTGTATGACTGAAAACAGCCGCATGGGACATTACTAAGCTGGACTAACCTGCTTTGAAGGCGTCTTAAAACTGCCTGTTTGAACTCGGGATTAAATAAAAAAAAACATCTAGAGTCCCATATTGCTATTATTTTATATGAGACTGATTAATATTAGCGGAGATAACAACTTTGCTTTGTTTTCAAACGAGTTTGTGACTTTCACTTTCATTTTTGAACAATCCCCAAACAGCGTTCCCAACAAGATGGTTTTTAACATAGACATATAAAGAGAGTAGACGCCGCATCGACCGATACTCCCTACGAGACGTGGGGCCGCCATCTTGGACCGGTCACCCGCTCCACTCAGTGTAATCTGTTTGGCAGGTGTAATGAGCTGTCAACGCATTTAATTAATCATACCTCACGGAATACCGAACTGATTTTCACGCGGTTTTTTTGCTGCAAAGGTCATAAATGTAGCTGTGATACATGACACATGGTTTGGCGTATTTTAATATTGATAGTGAGCTTAACAGTAATATAATGAATATCTCCGTTCCTGTGATAGTATTGGGTCTTTTAAGAGGGTCTAAAGACTTAACATGGACTTAGTTCATTAAGCACTTCTAATGCGTTATGGTTTGTATAGTTTTATTCTATTTTCATTTGGCTGTTTATTAATTTGACGTTGTTCATTACTGATATTCTCCTTAATGTAGTCTTACCATGCTGTTATTATATTTTGATTGAATTGACATTGTTTATTATTGCTGTTTTCCCTCATTTTCATTGTTTATTTCATTATGCTATTGACTGAATTGACGTTGTTCATTTTTGCTATTCTCCTTATTAGCTATAATCTGACCAACATCTCAATCTGTTCCCTGTTAAATTTAAGTATTATATTGTTTTGTATTTATGTCACTTTGGACAAAAGCGCAACCATAACCATATGAGGTGTAGGCTATGATAGGAATTTTGCAAATCACACACTATAAATATGATAGAGAAGCAGAAACAGATAGTGACGGTAAAGGTATTTTAATAAGTTGAAGAAACACTATATGAATATTACATTAGAGTCTACTTGGAGTATTTCATTCTCTCTCGCTCACACACACACACACACACACACTAAAAACCCTGAAAAAGGACTGTAATCCCCCGAGCCCTGCTTTCGATGGTCCGCCGATTGGAGCAGGAATATCCTACACAGTGTTCAGGCATGTTCTCTCACTTCTGCTGCTGCTACGCGATGTAATCAATTCCACAGTATGCCCGGTCCAAGATGGCGGCCGCATTTCTCGTTTCCAGCAGCCAATGCGGCGTCTATTATGTCTATGGTTTTTAAGCTGATTTAATTATAATTGTGGTGGCTTGAAACAATCGCTTTTATAAACTCGTCAGAACGATGTTTCATGACGTATAATTTATATAATCTGACAAATATATCTGAGAAACATTTAGCATTACAATAAATTGAAGGAATAACATCTCACGCCTGCTTAAATGAACTGCACATATTATAGATAAATGCACATCAAACAGAATCTTACCACTCAAAACTGTTGTCAGAGCCGACACCAGCACACATAGAAAAACTAATAGTTTGCTCATTATTTTCCCGAGGTCTTGACAGTAACATCTTCTTCCTTAAAGTTACATTCATTAGCTTTGAGCCAGGAAGCAAGATCTAACAAGTGCTAACAAGTACATCATATTAGCCTACTACACCTTGTCCTACATTACATCCTAAACCCTCGCGGTCTTCCTTAGAGCCCACACTTTATTAACAGCCTATATATAATATCTCAGAGATCATAACGAGACTTGATAACTGAGGCACAAGATGGCACCATTTGCGTTTGTATGTAGCAAGACGGTATGACACAAGACAAATATAGCGATGGTTTTAGAATTAAATTGCTATATCAACAGCGAAGCCCAGACCGCTGACTATCACAAGTGACCAATCAAATTCAAGTATTACAGAAAGTCGTTTGTTCTGTGTACATTTCAGTGAACAACATGAGAAGCTAGTACACAAGAGACTGTTGTACAGCTGAAACATAATGAGTTAGCATATAACATACAAAATGTCCTGTGATATGACCTCCTTTTTAACTCCACTCAACTAAATTGCTTCAGCATGTGATATTAGCAAGATTTATACAAAAATCAAAATTCAAGTTGTCAACCCAAAAAGGTAATTCATCATGACTCATGATGTCGTTAGATATTGGTTTATAAATAAAATAAAGTACATTTCTATTTACATGAACCTAGTGTCAAAATATTAATGTAAAGGTTTTGTAGGAATCCACTTTAGTAATACATTTCAACACTCTCTATGGTTGGAACCCTAACCTTGAAATGAACTTTTTATATTTTTTATATTACAATAATATTAAACAACATTACAATAATCAAATGTATGACAGTATGAATATACACAGACATTACAGTACACAAACTCGAATGATTAAATGAAAATAATTGTAGTGAGTTTCATGTGAAATGGTTTCAAATCAAATATTATATATATATATATATATGAAGAGTTCAGATGCAAAACCAGCTAAAAGCCAAAAATGAGATAATGATACTGAGTGAATGCAATCACACAGAATGAGAGCCTGATATATATATATATAAAAGCTAAATTTGAAAACAGCACAATTCTGCACATATATTTATACAAGCTCACATAGAATAATCATTTTGTTTGGTTTTAATTTACGTGCTTTTCAGGCTTCAAGTCATGGGTTATTCTACTGGAAGCACATTGTTTTTTTAAGCTATTAACCACTCCTTCTAGTTACACTAGGTAATCTGTGATCTTCCATTTAATTTATTTCCTTTTGCTATACTTTCATGGCTAATGCTGTAGTACGGTGAAGGAACAGGAGTAAATTTTGGTTTGAGGAGATATTTGCAGTGCAAATTCTAAGCATATTTTAATTGAAGTTTGGAATGATTTTTGAAAATCTTTTAAAGTCTTACGCAATTCTTGAGCAGATATTGGAAGGAAAAGCAGAAAAATCGTAATAATTCTGCTCATATTGCTAATATACTCTATGCTTTCAGTCAGCAATTACTTGCATGATCAATTATGAAGTCTCATTCCACCCTTATTCAGCATGAGGTAGTGTTTACTGAGCTTTACAGCTTTTAATAATTAGCTAGTGATTAAAATAAATAAATAAATAAATAAATAAATAAATAATGCTTTTGATAGACACGCTGAATCCTAAACACAACTTTTAAATATCAAAAAGTCAAAATATAGTGGAAGTTGTGTAAAAGATCAGAAAACAAGTAAACCGTTTCTGCACACACACCACTAGGTGTCAGTATAAGTTTTGCTTACCATGTATGTAACGACATACATTAAGAAAACTCGAACAACTTTTTTTTTTTTTTATTGCAATAAAGAAAAACAAAGATTACAGTACAACAGAAAATACAGTACGTATAAAACATACAAACAAACTTTCAATAATAAACGAATTGTGGATTAATAGTTAATAGTTAACTTAACTTATACAGGACCCTCAAGAATCTTTTATTATTATTTTTTTAATTAATTTTATTTATATTACTTTACTATACAATACAAGGAAGGGACAGAAAACAGGAGATAAATGCAGTAAATCTGTGAATTTTACAAGTTTCAAAGCAGACTGACCAGAACACGAGCATATTTAGTCTTTGCTTTGTTAAAACTATAACACAATAATTATGGCTTAAACATATTAGGAATATTAGGATTAACATTTGTGTTAGGTTTAATGCAAGCTACGTAATACAAATGCTCATTTCACCAGATACCACTACATGCAATGTTTAGATAGATTAAATAGCTTCACTGTTTACTATTAAAAATATAAGCATAGGCTTTCTTAAGAAAATTAAAATTTTATATTACATTAAAAAAAAACTATGACATTTAAGCATGATACATAAGTAGGTATCTACATTTCTCTAAATCTTCTCTGCAACTTTTAAGTCAAAGAATAGAAAGGTATAACAGTTTGACAATTAATCAGTTATATGACAGCGGCTGACACCTGCAGATGTATAATTGTTTACCTCTTAGGTCTCAACCAGTAAATTATAGTGGAAATTGTGTAGGTAAAGTAAATTGAAAGATTGTCACTTTGCATCAAGGCATATGAATTCTGATTTTCTGTCCACACTTTCTTCAGATGCTGAAAATGAAATTTATTGTTTAATGAGTGTGTACAGTGTGAACATATTTTCTTAATGTTGTAAATTAACAAATATATTAGAATAACTAGAAGTACTTCTAGAAGCAGTAGAATAACCACTTTTAACTGAATCTAAATACCAAAAGAAAGACAAAAGGAATTATTGTTTCTGGTTTGATTGTTTTTTTTTTTTAAATGCAACTTCTTTGTAAACCTAAATCCTTTTTCTAGGACCTTTAGACATATTTCCATTCTTGTCATACCTGTACGATGTCTTTTCCATAGAGTTATAGCACCTGCAGCTCCAAACACCGACATCAGAGCCAAAACTGTCAGAACTGAGGGAATCACTGATTTAAATGGTTCCCCGTGATCAAACTCTGAAACATCAACCATAGATTGAGAGATTGACTTCAATTTTATTTTGATTATAGTTGATTATGTTTTCTATATGACCTCATCATTACCTAAAGTGACGTCCAGTTTGTTGTCCAGACTGAGGTGTGTGGCAGAGCAGGTGTATTTGTGTTTCACTGCACTGATCTCCAGACTCTTCCTCATCTGGTACGTCCCGTCATCATTGGGCAGCAGATCTCCTCCAGTGATCTCATGATCATCTACAGGCTGCCCATCTCTGAACAGGGTGAGGTTGATGTGACGAGGGTAAAATCCTGTTGCCAAACAAATCACACGAAACCCTCCAGAATCTGAGTTTGCTTTCTGGATGAGTCTGACTCTGGGTTTCACTGATAAATAAATAAATAAATAACAGACAGATATTTATTTAATGATAAATTAGCCTGATAAATGCTAAATATAATTCAGAAAGCCAAATATAAACGAGAACACTTGTTCTTGACTAGGAGTTTGACTAGGAGTCAGTCAGTGTACCTTTTCTATTGACTTGATTTTTCCTTCTTTCAAGGTAACCCTTGAGTGTTTTGATGCAGTATGGGTGGTACAGAATTTCATGACGACTCTTGCTGATTTCAAGATGAAAATTTAGCACATGGGCTGAGACATTTAAATGACCCTGATATGTAAACTTCTTGTCATCATATGACAGCTCATCAGTGGTGGATCCTCTGACAGCATCTCTTGTGATCATTTGTCCCGGTTCACCATTGTCTTTCAACTCACACATAACTAGCCTCTGAAGGACAAGATAACCTTGAATGGAGAGATAAAGTTTTAGGGTAGTGTTTACAGCATACCAGCACATGCATAAATCCTTTTAGACATTTCACAATCACCAAAAAAGATTTTTTGATCAAATTAAAATAGCTACATAATTGCAATACTTACGATCAGTTTCATTTAAGTTTTGTGTTGCTACTTCCAGTCTTTCCATAAAGTGTGTGTATATGTAGTCATTTATTCTGAGGAGAACATTTGAATCAAACACATCATCTTCAGCTGTTGTATTTCCTCTTGGATGGAGAGTTTTCGTTTCACCATTATAATACATGATTCTGATATCATCCACTATCGCTACATAGCTAAATTCAGGAAACGGCGTTTGCCCTTTGATGTATGTTGCAAGCAACCACACAGAATGAGAGCCTGTGATATAATAACAGGAAATAGAAAACAACTATGATAGACAACTGATAGGTGTTCCATCAAGTTCTTTTTGGGCTGGGACCTGTAGGTAAAATGTGCAGAATTAACTAAAACAATGTGAAAAAGAACCAATTGCACATGTGTTTCATAAAATGCATTTTAGTCAAAATGTCAAAGTGAGGCTTGTAATAGCCTACTGGAACCAAAACCACAATGTTGCTCTGTCATTAACAGCTCATTGTAGCTATACTAGTTAATTTGTAATCTTCCTTTTCATTTGTTTCTTTTTGGTGCCGTCAATGGCAATGCTATATCCTGTAACCTGCGTCTGGTGTGAAGCAGTGAATCTTGGTTTAATGAGATATTTGCAGTGCAAGTGCAAACAAATTAAATAAGTAGAGTTTTCAATAAGTCTTTTAAAATCTTACCTTTCGGAACAGCTACTGGAAGTAAGAGCAGAAAGAGCTGAAGAATTTTGTCCGTATTGCTGACATACATACTACAAGCTTTCAGTCAGTACTCACTTGGTTGGCGTTTTATTTCCAAATGTTTTTTCTTTTCTTTTCTTTTCTTTTCTTTTCTTTTCTAAAGAAATCTAAAATCACATCTAATGTATCGAATTTCGAGCGTCAGTTTTGCCCCCAAAATCTCCCACGCCTACACAAATGAAATAACGGTGTTATTGGCTAGCAAGTAATGTTGTGAAAATTTCCGCTCATGTTTCCACGGTACATCATGGGCGTTTTCGAAGCACTGTTTACGTGAAGCTTTAAAAACAATTGGGAAACAGTGGTGCATACACCTACGACGTACCTGCAGAGCCAAATGGGAGGAGCTGGAGCTCTAGCTCCCCCTCGCTGCAGGTAACGGGTGGAGATAGACACCTAACACACCCTACCCCTACCCTTACCCTATCCTAAACGTAAATCCACCCATTAGTTCACACAGAGGTGGAGCTAGAGGCCATTCGGCTCTGCAGTGAGCAGTACTTGTACCAAAGGCTTGTTTGAGATGCGCCTTGCTTTGCATAGGTTGTTTGCAATCACATGATTCTGAGGACGAGCGAAATGCAAGTAGAGGGCAGGAAGTGATTTCTCTCCATGAAAATCAACAGCAAAATCTCAAAATGACTTGTTTTCAGTTGTTTATGGAAATCGGTCAAACCGAGAAATTTCATTTCATATCGTGTATGAAAATTTGCTGTTCATAAGGAGGAAAAGGCAAGAAATTGACTGAAAAAAGCAGGAAAAAATGGCTTGTAAACCTGCGTCTGCGGTCAGGAGGGGAGTCGGATAACGCTTGTTTTTGTGTGAATGGTTAATAAAAGACATAATAATATTAGGATATAAAGAAATATATAAATAGATACAGGGTGAGACACACATAGATGCAATGCAAATAAGATATTGTATTTGCAGTTAATTACAACTGAACCTTGTGAGATTGCGATGAATTGAAGTGAGTGGCAGCCTTTTAGTGACTACATGAAAGCGCTATTTGCGCTATTACAATCTCACAATGTTATTTATTATTGTTTTGACTTACATGTTTTCTGTAAGATCTCCTCCAGAGACTTCATGATCAGCTTCAAGCTGCCATCTCCAGTGTTGCCAACTAATATTCTGAGAAAGTTGTTAAAAGCGGGACAATTTCTTTGTAAAAGTTGCTAAATGACGTTGTGATGTCATTACGTGATGACATCATTTAATCACAAAGCAAAATTGTATAGAATACACAACAGATCACTCAAATCTCAGCACATTTTTTTTGGACAATTACTTTTTATGCATTTTCTTATTAACTAGTAAAACTACACATTTTTTGGACAATTACTTTTTATGCATTTTCTTATTAACTAGTAAAACTACACATTCTGAACAATTATATTTTAAAGACGGTGTATTGGTAGTTAGTTAGTATCTTACACTTTAAGAGAAGTCTGTAAAATAGGGCACTATGTACTGTTAATTTGAAGGAATTTTTTGTATGGATTTTTCACAGGTTCACGTATTGTATTTTGTGTTTTTAGCAACAACTTACCAGATAATGCCCAGTACCTTTTCCATTTTTCTAACATATTTTTAACTGATCAACAAGTGCAGGTACAAATTAATAACGAAGTGTTACCATAAATGAACAGTTATTATTAAACTTGCAGCAAATTAATTCATGTGATATGTGTACAGCTCTAAATGATCCCAGCCAAGGAAGAAGGGTCTCATAAATGATTGGTTATCTTCTAAAAAAAAAAAATAATAATAAAAAAATAATAATAATATTATATTATGCTTTTTAACCTCAAACACTCATCTTGTCTATTCTCTGCGATGTACATGTGGACTCTGTGTAATCCGGGTCAATACAGTTAGGGCTTGTCGAAAAAAACTTTAAAATTGTTCTGTATATCGCTGCAGAAATACCGACCCAGTGTTTACAAAGTGAACGTGCAAAGATCTAAATGCCCTTTACAAAAACAAAAAAACGATGCATGATGATTTTGAAATTGGAGTAGAAAACAAGATGGGAGTTTTTCGGAAGTTTAAACTCGTGGACACCATAGAAGAAAAATTCTGGAGAAAAATTCTCTCCACTATATGAACAAAAATTCTTAAGAAACATAATTTCTTTACAACTGAAGAAAGAAAAACTTGGATCTCTCTTCGATCTTGGATGACAAGGGGGTGAGTAAATTATCTAAATTTTTGTTCTGAAAGTGAACTTCTTTAAACTGACCTCCTGACTTGGCTTTTGTGAAGTTGTTTATTTAATATTAATTGTATTCTATTTTTGCATGTTTCTGTCAAGGACTTTTATTTTGGTGTTGCGTCCTCTGAGAAGGAGGGTCTTATAATGTGAAGGAGGAGAGCAGAGTAGATTGTGGCTGGCACAGAGATTAGTGTTGATCTCTTACCGAGTTCTAGGCCTTTGCTCAATAAAAATTACTAGTCGTCGGTGTTTTCAAGTCTGTCGTCTTAATTACATCCACCCACGGGCAGCTAAAACTCCACGCTTTACACTATTATAGGTTGTGTAGTTGTCTATAGCTCTCTATCATGTTTGAACAATTTTGGTCTCTATTTAAATTGTTTTACTGTACTGTTTACTGTTCTACTTTCTGAGTATGAATTATCACATGCAGTAAAAGCATGGGCGTCGGAAGCAAAATAAATGTGGGTGGGGAGTATATGGCATTTTCTGTAGTGTGGTGCCTTACTACGTATATTACCTCTGCGCACTAACGTGACAACACTGCAAAACGGGGCAATTGAAGTGTGTTTCTAGTGGCGTAAGCGATAAAGCGAATATTCGGTGTATTTTGACGCAAACGACCCGAGTTCGCATCCACCTATTGCTAAAATCGTTCTTCTGCCTTTTCACATCTCATTTTACATCGGAAAGGCATTTGTTTTCAATAAACATAAAAATGAAGGAATTAATCTAAATGTTAGAATAAAGTATCGAGCAGGATTAGGTGTATCTGAGCAGCAGATACACTCAGATGCTTTATTTACTTTGCTGTGTTACAGAAGTGCATTCGTCATGTGGAATGGATTTGACTGATGGCGCTCTAAAAAGTGCGCAGACATATTCGCCGAATTAGAGACGGTAAAAGTGGGTGGGTCCGATATCGTTGGTCTTTAAAAGCGGGTGGGTCCTGTCCCACCCACATTCAATGGTTCCGATGCCCATGAGTAAAAGACAACAACACTCAAGCACCATAAAAAGTTTTGCTACAAACTCAACTGACTGGCTTTATTCTCTCCTGTATGATTTCATAAGTCTCTTCAGACCTTAGAACTGTGCATGAATTATGAGCATGAACTATATATATATACTATATATAACTATATATATATATATATATGCAGCCATAGTAGGCTACTCTCTCAGTATTCAAAGTGCAAACAGAGACTACACTTTTCAAACATGATAGAGAGCTATAGACAACTACACAACCTATTATAGCCTACATACTAATAACATCCTAAATATGTTATGTAGCCTAATTTGCACGCATTGGGGAGTCATGCTCTAAACGCTGGGTAGTAAAATTGCTTTTGAAGGCGCGTGTGCGTTTTACTTTCGGTTTTGTTTGAACGATCGCGCGAACTCTCGGCGGTGCTGAACGGGATTTTGAAAAGTGCCCAGTGGAAATTCGCCCCTGGTACATCGTATGCTATATTAAATGTCTTTTTAAAACACTTTTTAATGCATTAAGTCACGTTAAGCGTTTTAAAATGCCCCGGCATCTGGAGATTCCGCCGGAAGTGCCGCTGCTTGCGTTTGCACTGAAATGCCTTCCCTTTACACTGAAATACCTTCCGTTTGCACTGAAACGTTAATGCACATCCACATATGAAATCACTTGCATATATGTATATACACAACTCAAGCATGCGTCTTACCTGAAATGTATTTTGTATGTTTGCGTGAGTGTTTTATGGGTGTATGTGCGCGCAACGAGTTTATATGTATGTGCGAGTGTTTTTAGGTGTATATGCATGGATCAAGTTTATATGTATATGCGAGTATGTACAGGTGTGTTTGCATGCAGCGAGTTTATATGTATATGTGCGTGTTGTTGTAGGTGTATATGCATGGATCAAGTTTATATGTATAAGCGAGTGTTTTTTAGCGTATGCATGCGTTAAGTTTATATGTATATACAAGTTATTCACAAGTGTATATGTATTCATTACTAATAAAAGATGTATTGGTATGGATTTCATATTAGTGTGCACGTGTATTTCATATATATATATTGAACATCCAACAGTATACATGTATATGCAAGTAATTTCTAGGTGCATATGCACGTGTTTTATATATGTATTGATAAGCGAAGATTGATTTAAATCCTACGTGGCGCCTCATAGGATTCATGTGGATTGCTTGTGGATTACTGTGATGTTTTATCAACAGTTTGAACTATGATTCCAAAATCACCCATTTACTGCAGAGCATCCATTGATGAGCAAATAATATCATGCAGAATTTTTCCAAATCTCTTCCAGTGGAAAAACAAACTCATCCACATCTTGAATGACCTGAGGGTAAGTAAATTATCCACAATATTTCATTTTTTACTATTCCTTTAAGAATCTCTTGCTTGCATGGATTTACCCATGCATTGAACATTGTTTCATGTAATTTTTGCCTCAAAGGCAACTGTGCAACCCATGCTGATGAAAATACGTGCCTCTATATACATTGCTGCAAAACCGTACATACAATTCTGCTCATTTCCCAGCATTTTCAAAGCGAAATGTCCAGCGAGTGGCGCTACAACACACATTCAACACATGACGGTAGCATGTTTTTATTACCTTGGTACAGGCACGTTACATATTGCTGTGTTTTTATTACATTGCTTGAGGTACATATTGCGGCTGTTCAGAATTCAAATATCCGGGGAGAGTCGCTAAAGGTTAATGCTCTCCCGTTGGAAATATCCTCCAAACCAAACCCAATCCTAGACCTACCCGATAGTGTTAACAAATGCAAAAGTGATATTAAATGCAGTTGTTGATGCAGTTATTTTACAGGGTTCATACCAGCGTTCTTTATCACTGAAGTGCAATGCTGTATCGTGTGAGCTACTGAGTAAGTTAAGTGAGTACGTAAGTTTTTTTCAGTTTTGCAGAAATGTACACGTATCTCCAATGAGCCTATATGCTGCAACCAACAGTATGTTTTCCTACTGAACTTACCTTCTGTTTTGTTCTTATACCTTACTACTAATGTTTTTGAAAAGGGTTGCAAATGTTCCTTTATGTCATAACTTATGAGATCAACCTCCTCATCTTCATTTGTCGTATTTCCTCTTGGAACACAGCTGTTTGTCTCTCAATCACAGTATCCAACTATAATGTCATCCAACATAGATATGACACTAAATTTAGGAAATGGAGTGTTTCCTTCAATGTAAGTTGTCAGTAACCACCATGAGTGAGAACCTGTGAGAAACAGTAAAAAGAAGTCATTTTCATTTACAACGTCATTTTCATCAACCTACTATACAGTAAAATCTGAAAAAGAGCATGTTGAGATACTACAACAAAAACAAGCCAATAATATGATTGTGTAAATGAGTAAAGCATAGATTAAAATACACAAGAGCCTGTACTAAACATTATTTAAAGACAAATCCTACAAAATTTTACCTGTAAAAACAGCTGTTGGAAGTGACAGCACACATAGAAAGAACAAAACTGTCACGTTGTTTTCAAGCGGTAAAAACATGTTCTTCTGTACAGCCACATTCAGTGAATGTGATCAGTAACAATCTTAGTAAGGTTTGTAACAAGTCAAACCAGTTGTTTTATTGTCCAAGTTTTATTTCCTGGAATATGAGATCTATGTCAGTCAGTTTAAGGTTACACCATTCCAGATTCAGACGGTGCTGTGTCAACACTGTTATTGTTGCCTCCTAATCAAAACTTTCCTCAATTTAAATGAAATTAAATATTTTGGTTTATACATTAAATTATACTTTTGAAAACCATTGAAACCATATACCCTATTGAAGTGAAGACATACTGTCATATCAGTAGCATTAAAAGGTTATTTATTTTACATGAAGTGACTGTTTAGTAGAGAGTATAGAAACACATTGTGGAAATCTGTAGGTTATTTTGAATAAATAATCATTTAAATGTGTGTTGGTTGTTTGACACTGTTACAGTGCTAAGATCTGTACAAGGTTTTCTGTGGGTCCATGTTCCTTCTTCACCACCAGAGGGTATTAGTTTGTTCTCTGGTTGTGAATCTAATGAGTAGAGTGAAGTGGAGGACAGCATGTTGAGCTTTGTGTTCTTTCACTGCTCTGGCCTGGAAATTTGTCCTTATTGAGAAACTCTGTTTTACTGCTGAAATGAGAGTGATATTTGATGTCAAGTGTTAAAGGGGTCATCGAATGCCCATTTTCCACAAGTTGATATGATTCTTTAGAGTCTTAATAAAAAGTCTATAACATGCTTTGGTTAAAATTTCTCAATGGTAGTGTAAAAACACCCTTTTTACCTTGTCAAAATCAGCTCTGGAAAAATCAGCCTGTTCTGGTGGATGTTGCTTAAAATGTTAATGAGCTCTGCTCACCCCGCCCCTCTCTTTTCTAGTATCCACAAGTTTCGTACGCCCCATGAGGCCCTGTATCAAAAGTGGGAGCGTCTTCTGGTTCAAAGTAAACAAGCAGGACGTGACACAGGAATGACCTTTAACACAAGCTCTGATGTCTCAGTTCAAATGTCAATTCACTAGTTGACAGTCATTCAAGATTTAGCGATCCAAACTTACTAACAATGTGGGAACCCAAATTCGAACAGCATATGTTGTCCCCCGTAGTTGTTCATTAATGACGGAACGGTTTCTAAAGTGCTACCTGAACATGATTTTTACAAACCACAATGTGTTTACGACGATTGTTAAAACTGCATACATACAAATGAACAATATTGTTCATATTATATGCATTATTTGAGTTAGGAAACAAGAAAATGAAACCATTTTTTTTTTTTTTTTTAAGAAATTACATGTTTCTGTTACTTGTGCTGAGGGGGAACTGGGAACTTGTTGTGTAAAGTAATGAAATTGCAAAAAAAAATTCTCATTCCATGGCAGTATATAGTTTTTTAAAAGTGTTTATGTGGAACTGTTGGGCATTTGAATCCTCGGTAAAACTTTAGAATAGGGAACACTTATACACCATTAACTACGACTTTTCCCTTAATAAATTCCTAAAATGCTGGTTATTAATAGTTAGTAAGGTAGTTATTAAGTTTTGGTATTGGATAGGATTAGGAATGTAGAATAAGGTCATGTAGAACAAGGCATTAATGTGTGCCTTATTATGTTAATGTTGTTTTAACGTTCTTTAGATGATGAAAAAAGGGTTAATGAATGAATATTATGCAAAAGATAACAAATCATTTTATTCATATGTAGCAACAAAAAAAAAAAAAAAAAGTGCACTATAGAAGCAGCAGAATAACTGCTTCTGGATGAATCCATAAAATCAAAAAGGATGTTATTCAGATCAAGATCAAGTACTTTCTAAACAAATTTAGACTAATATTCATTTATGTCAGTTTTTGTTCTACTTGCTTGTCTCTTCCTGCAAATATGTGACAGCTGCATTTTCAAACAACATCACCACCAGAGCCAAAACTATCAGCACTGAGGAAGCCTCTAATTTAAATTGTTCCCCGTGATCAAACTCACTGGAATTGGATTCTGGAAAAAAAAAAAAAACACTTCACAAACTGATTAAAAACATAGTTCTGCGACATGTTTAATGTTTTCACTCTTCATTACTGCAGCTCCAAACAACAACATTAGAGCCAAAACTGTCTGAACTGAATTAATCACTGATTTAAATGGTTCCCTATGATCAAACTCTGAAACGTCAACCACAGACTGAGAGACTGCCTTTAATTGTTTTTGTTTGAATTGTAAAATAGTCTTTTCTGCAAGAGTTCATTACTCAGAGTTTCAGCCAGTTTGTTGTCCAGACTGAGGACAGGATGACAAGATCAGCGGAAGAACGGGGCAAGTTGATTAAGCAGTTCTTATGACAGTGTTGACTCCAGCGAATGACGTCACACGGGCCCCAGCTGAGTTCGGGATGATGTTGTTGGAGCCATGGGCGTCCCAGGATGATGCTAGTGGTGGAATCCTCCAGTACCAGAAACCGCATATCCTCATAGTGAAACAGTCCAACTTGCAAGGTGATGAAAGGTGATGAAAACCGTATTATCCCACACCCCAATGGCTTTCCCTGGATGGTCTTAACTGCCAGGACCTGGTTATGTGGTCGACGAGATAGTTGGACCTGGTTTAAACAGTCTTGGGAGATGAAGTTGCCAGAAGATCCGGAGTCTACCAGCGCAGAAACACACAAAGAGAAATTAGAAGTATGCAGCGTCACTGGTAACAGGGTGAGTGAGGAAATTTCCACCTCTGTGGAAAGGGTACTCACCACGGGGCGTGGGGGGTCTGATGGGACATTGACGAATGCGATGACCGGGTTGTCCACAGTATAAGCAGAGTCCGTTAATGAGTCTTCGGTTCCATTCAGTACGGGAAAGGCGTGTGGAATCAATTTGCATCGGTTCTGGTACTGGGGCACAAGCAACCACCGAGGCGGACTGAGGAGCGGTAACTGATGGCTGGCAAGCGGCTAGGTTCTGGGCGACACGAGTGGTTCTCTGTAGAAAAGCCTCTAATCCAATACTGTCGTCATACAAGGCCATCGCTGCGCGGATGTCGGGATTGAGGCCTTGTCTGTAGGCCCCAAGCAGCGCCTTTTCGTTCCATCCGCTAGCCGCCACCAGCGTACGGAAATGAAATTAAATGAGAAAAGCGACCTTAGCGTCCTCTGATGTAAACAGTTGTGGTTGCATCCTGATGAACAGATTAATTTGTAGAAGAAAACCGCTACACTCAGCCGCCTCTCCCGCAAACATAGCAGGCATGGCCATGGGAGATCCTGAGACTGATGGCGGCGCAGGTGGAGTTTGAAACTCCGTCTTCAAGGCATTCACCAACTCGGCGAGGGGATTGTGGTGGCGGGTGTTTCAGTGCTCATGTTGCGTAGTTCTGTTTAGAGGTCTGGTCTTCTGTCACACTCACACACACACAAGGGGACGGAGGAGATGAGAGATGAGTGGCAATCCAATCCAATAGTTTATTTACAAAAGTCTTATTTAAAAGACAAAGTATAAAGTAATAAGAAATGTTCTTAACTGAATGCTCTTGTAAACAGGAGATGCACAAAAGTCCAAAGGATGAGCCACGCCACACAGTCCAAATGCAAACAGGAAGGATCGTAGAAAACAGCATGTGAATGGTAGACCAGACAATGAGCAAATGACTGAGTGTCCTATTTATAGGGCGTGGCACAACGAGGAACAGGTGTAGACAGTTATAATTCGGGAGATGATGATCGAGTGGGCGGTGCTACCAGAGGTGTGTCAGATGAGGGTGGCTGAGATGAATGCCTGACTGTTGTAGCTTCTTGCTGCTGGGTCAGATTATATAATTTCTTCAGTTATGGAGTGGGCAGATGTTGGACGAGCATTTTAAGATCAGTAAACAGAAGCAGTAACACATGATTAATAGTTGCTAAACATACAATCACAGTGCCGAAAGGTGTTCTCATTTTAACCTAAGGACAACAGAAAACTGAAGGGGTTAAACAGGGTTTTCAAAAAATGTTGAAAATGTTTTAAAAGTTCTTAAAGATATTTGTCAGATTAAAGATGCTAAAGTAATTGCTGTGAATCTGGGCAAAAAAGGGACAAGTCTGAACAAAAGCTTGAGGATGTTTGTTTTTGCGTGTGGGAAGCACATCACTAACAGTATGGTAAATAACTCTGAAATTCGGAAATTTAATGGGTTTAGATGTGATGCAGACATTAATCTCACTGTTGAATTATTATTATGATACCTGCAAAGATATAGCATGAGCAGAGAGTGCTAGCCTCAAAGCCGGTGTGAATCTTGATTTCTGGAACTATTCAATGATAAGATTCTTTTGAGGATGTAACTACAGGGGTAGTTGGATTGCAGCTCATCTGCAAACTGCAGTGTTAAACAGTTTTCTTCAATTTGTTAAGTTCAGGGCTCAATGACTGAACTCCTGAAGCTGAAATAGTTTTTTCAGGAATTGACACAAGTAGCATTCACACTAGATATATCAGATACAGTGGTAGAGATTTTGCATTGGTTACATGACATCCGTGCTAACCTAAGAATGGGAAAAACAGAATAACTGTGAGAGGGGTAGTCTCCGCAACTCATACCATGACTCAAGGCCTTTGCCTTGTTTATACAGTTCAGATAGTCTTTTTTGTTTTGCAATGTGAGTCTTTGTAATGTTTGATGTTAACCATTTGCTGTCTACACTGTATAAATGCACTGCGTTGCATTATTGACTAATGAGCAGCAGGACGTGTGACAAGTGGTCCACGATGCTTAAATTGCCAAACATCATTTTTGGGAAATCTAGTTTGTTTCATCTGAACTAATTCCAGATGGTTAAGATGGTGCAGAGCTCTTTAAGAAATTTTTAAGGTTAGAAAACATTTGGACAATTTGGAACTCCAAATTCAAATTTGATTTTCTGCACTTTTCATCTTTTGTGAACAATGGGGAATGCAAGGCGGCAGGTTGAGCAGTAACTACAGACTAAAAGTCTCAGTGTCAGTTAATTTGGTTGTTCAAAATGTGAGTTGGCAAATGGCAAACAGCTGAAATGCTGAAATCTACATCGACTTCCGTTGTGCCTTTGGGTGTTGTGCATGACTTTGGAGCAGGTTGGCAGCAGAGTGGTTTCTCACTAACAGGTGAGACGGATGACCCTTGCTGACCAGGCAGCTGCGGTTGCCGCCGCATGAACGGCAGAAATCTTCACTGCTCAGGGATGTCATCTGTGCACTGTAACACCTCACTCACAACTAGATAAAGCCAAGACGCAAATCTGTGGATTTGATTGTTCCTAAATTATCAGATGGATAATAGGCTCCGAACCTTGCTTCCTTTTCTGGTCACACCAGATACACAGTGTGTGTTCGTCACTTAGGCGTTTTTAATTTGTTCATGTTTAAACAATATGGATTGTTAGGAAACATGCGGAAGAAGTTAATGGATGCGTGACATCAAAAACACAATTTGGCAATGCTATTCTATTTAGCTGGGAAAACCTGCACCCTCAGGGTTGTTTTGTGAATTTGTGATTTATGACTCGATTTATGAAATGTTTTGGTTATAGTTGGCAAAATACTCACTATCAATAAGTACTGCTGTCTTTATGGCTAAATATAGGTTTGAGACATCATTCCCTGATGGGAGTGTCAGACACTATTGATTCTGACCAGGGCAAACACACTTTAATGGTCAGGTATTTCACGAAGTCTGTGGATTTCATTAGAATTTCATACTACCAACAATGACATTCGTCATTGTGGTACGACAGAGCTAACATGGTTAGACATGCTTCTATTATTTCTGTGCATAATATGAATTTATCGGCTCAGTTTTGGCTTAAGGTCAAATTGCTATGAGAGATCTTGCTAATGGCAGGTGTGCACTTGATTCAGATTTTCTTCAGATACATTGATTTGTTTTAACTGAGGCAATCAGGCAAAGGTTTGAATTCAGGCTTTAGGATGTATGGAAACCTCCTCCCGAGGTTGTTTGAATTCTCCAAACCTGTTATTATGAAGAAACAGATTGACCTACGTCTTGGATTAACTGAGGGTAAGTAAATTGTCAGCAAATTTCGTTCTATTGCTTAAATGTGTAGGAAGCAAATTCTGACATCATCAGTTTAACCATGAAAAGCTCTCATGAGAGCCTATGAAAGATAACAGGAAACTGAAAGCAACAACAACAAAAAACTATGATTTTTGTATATTTTTTAGTGTTGTTACCCTGTGTATATTTATTTGATTAAAATGTATAAATGGTGTTTATAATTAAAGTTTCTCATTGAATAGTTAGAAATTAGCATGATCATCTAAACTGGCATAATTTGCTGATTATTGCTGCTGAAAATGGTCAGTTATTGTCATGTTTTGGGCTGTACTAATCGGTCGGACCGGGAAAAACATTTAGAGTACTGTAGATTGCCAAAAGTTATAACAAATTAAGGAGAAGAGTGCAAAAAAACAGAGGAACAAAAGGCGTTTGTGGTTGGCCAAACTGAACCAGGATTTCCAGGGCAAGAACCCTAACAACATTCATGTTTATTCTCACCATTTCCAGTCAGGTAGGTGAAATATTAGGCTAATATCCTAATTAATACTGCTCGTACGTGTATATAGACCACCTATTAACTTAAGTTTGTCAAAATATTGTACCCTTTCCTGCTTACTAAGTCCTTCTCTATATGATTTCACAGCTTCCACACGTGTTTCCATGGTTTAGACAGCATAAATTAGCAGAACAACGTATTCAGTAGTTCATTAACAGTGCAATCCATCCTGTTGTTTACAACCAAGTATCGCCAGTATGGCCGTTCATCCAGATAACTGACCAAATCGTGACATAATTCTTTTAGCACAGAGACAAGTTTTAGTCATGACTCTCCACTGTATGGTTAAATATCCTGTTTAAAATAAATATTTTTAATGGTTTAAAGATTTTATGGATATTCAAATGCACGAGGTCTTAAAAGAACCAGCTGTTTCTGTGCAACCAGGAAATTTTAAGTCTAAATACTCATATTATCTGTCAGCAGAAATAGGCACAATGAAAAAGAACCATGTAAAGGTGTTTTGTAACATGTATTTTTGTTAGTCAAAGTCCTTAGCTGACAGATTTAAAGAAACAAATAGCAAATGCATTAAACAGACAACGCTTAAAAGACTCTTAACTCGCTCACTTTTAAAAAATAACACCAAACTTTTAAAGTCTAGACTAATTTGGTTGTTTTCATTTGGCTTGTAATTCTCTTTGTAGGTGCTTTTTCAGGCTTGTGATGATAATTTAGCAACTGGAATCACACTGATTTGTTGAGGAGATGTGTCTAAAAGCAGAATTCACAAAAACTGGTTTTATATTGTTCTTTATTAAAAATTCTTGATTCTTGATTATTAAAATCTTATCTTTTGGAAGCAAAAATAGAAAAAGCAAAACATTTTTGTCCATAATACTGATATATACGCTACTATATGCTGTAAAATGATTAAATAAAAAATATTTTTATTGTTTAGCTAGTTGTTAATAAAAAAAAAATAATAATAATAAAAAAAGTCAAACTGCCTTTGCACTAGAAACAGGCCATGACCTTATTTTTCACATTTGTTCTGAAACACCATGGTTAATACTGGCCAACTACTACAAACCCTGCAGACATCATTTTTTAAATTATTGTCACATCTTTTAGGTATCAACCAGTGAGTTACACAGCATCAATGTAGTAACGGTACAATACAAAATAATGGGGAAGTAACGAATAATTTCTTTTTAGAAAAAAGAAACCCCTTCTTACAGTTAGTCAGAATAACTGAAGATATTTCTCCAGTCATGTTGTTTCACGTAATGGCATTCACATAAATGTTATGTTGTTGATAATTCAGACAGATGTTTGGCAATTTCAGCACCAAACATTCATAACAATGTCAATTTAAACAGAAAATACTAAGCTGAAACAGAACTGAACTGAATGTATTGGAGGATGGGACAGTGCGACTAGTTTCAAACAGCCAGACCTTCAGACTAACGGACTGTGTGCATGACATCTGAAGCTGAGACTACAGAGCAACCAACTGATGGTATTTTAGCATAAACATCTGTCACACAAAATTAGATGCCAACATGGAATGCTTTGTCGTCATCCATTGAAACTATGAACAAAACTACTAAAGGTAAAACAGGTTTATATACAATAAAGGATAAACATGTTATGTGTTGACTGCAGTGTGTTCTGAAAAAAAGATCAATTGAACAATTATTGTAAAGACAGGCAGAACCTATATTTATTAACAATTAATGTAGTAGGTAGAGGAAAGTACTTACCTGAAGGACTAGTTGTGAAAGTGTCTAAAAACCAAAGAAATTAAAATACTTTTTAAATTTAGTTTTCAAATATATAATTCATAAAATATATTATTAATATATTTCTTTTTCTCCAAATTCGTATTTTTGTGTGAACTATTTTAAGTTATACTAGGCTCTTTATTTTCTTTCAGTTTGAGCTCTTATCTGCGTGTCGTCTTTTCCATGGAATTACAGCAGCTGCAGTTCCAAACACCAACATTATATATATAATATTAAAAAATACTGCAATATACTATATTTAATATTTTATTGTTGTCTTAAAAGAAATGCACACCCAAAAAATGAAAATTCCATTGTTTTTCTAAATCTATATATGTTTTTACAATTCCTGTCATACCTGCACATCGTTTCTTCACTATAGCAGCTGGAGCTCCAAACACCAACATCAGAGCTGAAACCGTCAGAACTGAAGGAATCACTGATTTAAAAGGTTCCCCATGATCAAACTCTGAAACATCAACCACAGACTGAGTTTGACTTTATTTTTATTTTCATTATTTCATTGTTTTCTGTAAACCTCATCATTACCCAAAGTAACGTCCAGTTTGTTATCCAGACTGAGGTGTGTGACAGAGCAGGTGTATTTGTTTTTCACTGCACTGATCTCCAGACTCTTCCTCATCTGGTACGTCCCGTCATCATTCGGCAGCAGATCTCCAGTGACCTCATGATCAGCTACAGGTTGCCCATCTCTGAACAGGGTCAGGTTGATGTGACGAGGGTAAAATCCTGTTGCCAAACAGCTCACATGAGATCCTCCAGAATTTGAGAAGGCTCTTTGACTAAGTCTGACTTGCGGTTTCACTGCAGAAGGAAAGAAGAGCAGAGAAAAATGAGAAATAAGGGACTATTACCTATAAATTTTAAAATGTATGGCTATTGATTGTAGATTGCATTATACCTTTTCTGTTTACTTGAGCTTCTCTCTTTTTGAGGTAATTCTTCAGTGTTTTTATGCAGAATGGGTAATAGAATTTCTCAAGACGCCCCTTAGATAATTCTAGATTGGGTCTTATTTCTTGTTCCGTGAGATTTGAAAATGACTGATATGTGAAATTGCCATCAAAAAAATTAAGCTCATCAATTGTAGAGCCTCTGTAAGCAGTTTTGGTCATTGCTTTTCCAGGTTTGTTGTCACTTTGTTCACAAAGAGCTATCACCTGATAAGCTACATGACCTGTTAGGAAATAAATACATTGCTATATCAACATATTTGGCTTCAGAAGCTCAGAAAAGTCTTGCAATAAACTTTGTTTCTGTTTTAGCTGGCCCTCATCAGGGGTCACCACAGCAGAATAAACTGCAAATGTAGCTTCATGTATTTACATATATTTAATTCATAAACATTAAACACAATCATGCGTTGATATCATGCAATATCTAAGCCAATCACTTCAGCCAACTGAACTTACTTTCTGTGTTGTTGACAGGTCTCAGGTGATTTGATCTTCCTTTAAAATGAACAAGCACATTGTTACTTATCTTAGTGATGTCATTTGGATCAATGACATCATCTTCATTTGTATTATTTCCTCTTGCAGCATAGATCTTTGTTTCAGAATTATAATATCCTACAGTGATGTCATCCAACATAATTAAAGCACTAAATGCACTTTCTCCTCTAATGTAAGTTGCAAGCGCCGTCAAAGTGTGAGAACCTGAAACAAGAGACAATCATGTGTTAATTAGTAATTTATTAGTGGTAGGTTCTAGGACATCTCAGTTCTCTAACTGCACTCTGAAGAGGCGAGGAATAAGGAATGGGGAAGCAAATTTGACACTTTTTGTATTAAGATTTTTAGGTAGACTTTAGGTCTTTGTTAAGACTAGGTAAGTAACAAAGAAAATTATTTAATTGGGGTAATGTTAAACAAGTCAGACCAAAATTCTTTAACATTGGAGCAGATAATCAATTGACTGAAACTACAGAAATTACAGTTTTAATCAGCATTACCAAATTTTGATGTATATTAATGTGGTATATATAATGCATTTTTTTTATGTAGTTCTTTAACTTTGTTGGGGACACAAAATGTATGAGGTAAGAGTCGTGCTTCTTTTCTAATTAATCTTATCTATTAAAGAATTCTAGAAAAAAAATATTCCCCTCTGAGTAATTATTTTTCCTGACCCAAACTACTTTCGTAAATACTAATAATTCTGCTCATATTATCTTTTCAAGTAATAAATGACATCTCATTAAGTGAACAAGATGATTAGGTATAGCTTTTACATTGTAAGATATTCCTTGGACAACAGGGAAATTGTATTTAACCTAAACATGAAATCATTTAAGAATAAACATTCCCTGGTAGAACTACTCTAGCACATATCACAAAAATAATTAAGAAAAATCGACTTGTTCTTCACTAAAATGTTCTGTCGTTGTTCCATAGTTTCACTTTGTGCAGGAACAAATTGTGAACAAAAAGTTTCCATGCCAAAATTCCTTGCGCTGTGTGTAAGATATTGCGCAACGAGCTCATATCTGTTGTGCACTTTCAATTTTTCAAGTATCTTCCTAAATATGAATCTTCCTAAATGTGAATCTACACCTATAAACTGTAAAACACAAATACATTGACTTACGAAACGTTTAGGTTATATGATTGTAATCATTTTAATTTAGCCTATGTTTCACATCTGCAGTTTAAATAAGTAGGCTACTGGCAGACACTACAATCTGATTAGCTTCCACGGGAAGGCATGTTTGTTCAAAAGAACTACACAATGCTCTAATAACGAACATTTAAAACAATCAAGTATACAGTGAAATCATACCTGCTAAAATGGAAACTGGAACCAAAAAGAAAAACACAAGCGCAAAGAGTGTGTTCATTTTGTTGTTGACAAAACATCTGTAGCCTATAAGCCAATGTAGCTTTGATTATCACAGAGAATTTTGAGGATTAAAGTTCAGAGAAACACAGTAGATTCCTGTGAGATGTGGTGGTCAAATATGAACCGTTAACTTCGGACCCGACCCTGTCCCACATAGGACATTTCATGTGAACTTGCGATGTGGACTTGGCTGCTGCGTAAGAGTGTCCGTTAGATCCACGAGATATATGGTGTTCCGTTCGTCATTTTACGTTCACAAGAGCTCCCGAGCTTCAACGATGCCCACTTCAGCCGACTTAACTGAGGCGAACTGCCCAGCAGACTATCCCATAGTCAAAGGCTGTGTATCGAAAGTGTGGGGAGGGTGCAGTTTGAGACAGGACGGACACCAACACCGGAGCCGGCGGTTAGGAAAGGGGGCGATGACGTAGCACAAAGTATCCAAACTAAAAAAAAAATCATTATGTGGCACCGTTCACGCATTTACCGCTACGCTGTCAGAAAAAAAAGGTACAGTTCTGGTACCCTAAGGTACAAATGTACAAATATGTACTTTTAATGTACTAGTATGTACCTTTAAGGTACTAATATGCAATTTCAGTTTTTTTTTCTTTAATTTAATAGTTCACCAAAAAAGAAGGAAAAAAAAAAAAAGACATTCTGTCTTCACTCACCTGAGAGATGCAAGTTATGATGCTGAAACCTTTGTGGAAATTTTAATAGTAACCTATTACAATTAACAAAACACATTATGGACAACAGCCTTTTAAGTACAAACAAGTAAAACTAAACATCATATTAATTTTAAGTATGCTTATTCCAATGCTTAATCGCAGTTGCTAAAAAATGTTTATGTATGTAAAATTTTAAATGCATTACAAGTTGGTGAACTTTAAGAATGCATATAGCATATATCGCATATAGCACATAATATACTGTAGATTAGGTGATAGTAAATTAATGTTTTATAAAATGTATTAAAATGTTACAATTTGTTTTCAAAATGTATTACTTTTGAAAAGCAGGCTGAAGGACATTCATTATATAAATACTTAAAGTATTGCAGTTGGCCTACACATCGGTATAAAGTACTTATATTTTAAACCCACTAAAAGCTGAATGATTTTGCTATTTTCTTACAAAGTACACATGAAATATACTTTGAGTAAGAGTGAAATAAGTATACTTTCTGTAAATACACAACTTCAATTAAAGTATGCTTTACGTTAAGTATACTTCTTAAAAACTTAATATATTTATTACCAAAGTAATTCTAGCATACTTTTTAGAAATATATTAAAATGCAATTCAATATATTTTAATGCACTTCCAATAAGTATGTTGGGAATACAAATGTGCTATAAACATACTAGTTGAATTTCATGTATATTTTGTAATACATTTAATACTACGTCTTTTTCACCTGGGAAGCCTTGCACTTGGGTAGAGTTATAAAGTCACATTGCAATTCACGAAATGGCCCTGAGGGTGCAGGTGTTCTGCTTGCAACTGATGGAATTGGGGGTGCCAAATTGTGTTTTTCACAAGTCACGCATCGTGAACCACTTCTTCTGCATGTTTTCTAAAAACCTTTGCCCACCAAATTGTGTTAAAATGCCTAAGTGTCCGACGCTGTGTATCTGTGTGGCCAAATAAGGAATCAAGGCTTTTGGAGCTACGATTCGCTGTTGAAATCTCTAAATTTTGTCATCTGCCAATTTGCAACCATTTTCAATCCAGTCCCATTTGTCCTCTCGAAGCATTTGATCCTGCATCCGCTGATTCAGTGAGAGCTCTGCTCATGTAAGTTAAGCTTTGTTTGAACAAGCTTCACGACCAGGATACACGGTATAGGTTACATGTCTGTGTTGCAAACATTGAATAATAATTAAAGTATTCGGATAAATGCTCATTAAAGCCCTGCACGGGCCTATATATTTCCTAGCCCGGCCCTTGTCCGACAGCTTATCAGAATTATCGGCCCGAGCCCGTCTTTTCCCCCCTTCTCCCAAAACAGCGTATACTACTCTTTCAACTATTGAAAGTTCAGTTTTGTATGTAATGGTAAAGTGATTTTATTTCGTTTCATTATTTTGTTACGTTAATTTAGAAAAACGTTTGGAGCATTTTTGTTCATTAAATATAGCCTAAAGTTTTTGTTTTTTAAAGTAAGGACTGTTTGATCAATTTTGCCTTCTCAAATCATCACGACTTGTTTAAAATAAAATCTATAGATATAGGCCCAAAAGAGTTCAAGTATAAAACAATGTTAGTTGCAATGTTAAACTTAGAGAAATGTGCTATTAGACGCATATCCCAAATTTGTGCGGAGAGTGGAAGCTAAAGGCGCATTGCAGGACATTGAGGCGCCAGCGCGATGACTTGCATTGTTTTTTCAGTGGAAACAATTTAAAATATTCCGTCATTTTTGCTCATAATACATCTTTCGCAACTGTTAAGGGTCAACTTTTATTTGTGTGCATTCACAGCATCAACAAAACGCTGCAAAAGGTGCTTTTATTAAATAAAGAAAACAAACATTATGCGCTTTCTGTTGCCTCAACAGGAGCGCTTCACAAAAATGAACCGAAACTCAGCAAATGCATACCTCACAGACATGATACATATATCTATAGAACGCTTGAAATGAGTAATTAATGAAATAAAACAAATACTCTGTCACAAAAACTCTTTCTATATGTAATCTGTAAAGATGCATTTCTCTAAAGGCGCGTCCGAGTCAGGATCGGCAACTTCATCCTTGCTACACTGAAAACACTGGTTTATTAATAAATAATTCAAATATCCCCTTATTTCCCCCGAAACATTCATTGTAATTACGTTTGCTGGTGCTTTGTGGCATTTTCAGCCTATTGCGTGCTTGAACGCGGATCTTCCAGCTGCGCTGATTTGCTGCTGCTGGCGGAGACACTATACGCTTTCCGAGTCGGTCTCGAAAGTGAAAGCAAAAGTGAAGTCTCGTGGTGTTTCCACCAGCGCGGAAATTTGTTTTCATCACCATAATTGGTGTATGTATAAAATATCAAAATAAGGAGAAGCCTAAAACAGACCCGAGGCCCGGCCTGAGTCTGAACTATAACTTGAAAATTGTGCCGAAGCCCGGACTTATTTATAACATTTTAAATGGACTAATTTATAAAATTAAATAAAATAATTAACTAATAACTATACTCTTAAAATTGTCTTAATATTAAAATGTAGACTAGCATGTAAAATGTACAATCTTACAGACTTTATAAACCCCCCACACCTTCCAAATTCGTATAACATCCGCCCTAAATAGTACTGAATATTATTTAGGGCGGATAGTATGCGTAAAATAATACTTCCACGTTATTTAGCGTTTACACGTTACAACTTATAGGCTACTTTAAGTTCTCTTGTTCAAAATCTATCATCTATCTATCCTTTTATATAGTTTTATAAAACTCATCATAGTTATTTTAAAAGTCATAAGTTATGAAAAGTATAACAAAGTACAAAAATACAAAAAAAGTAAAAAAAAACAAAAAAAAAACAAACCTAAACCTAAAAAATCTATCTTCCTTTTGGGAGGGGGTGGGGGGGCGTGCCACATGATAGGGGAGGTTTGGGGGGGGCTTTAGTTCCAAAAGGTTGAGAACCTCTGCTCTACACAGTCATGGCTGTTGGGAATTGCTTCAGATGGAGCAAGCAGTGAAGCTAGATTTGATGGAGTAGCTTTTTCAATAGTTATGTTTGGCATTTCTAGTGCATTGGACCGTTTGATCCATCTAGGAAGGGTTACACGAGCAGCTCTCTGTAGTGATAACCTTGCATGCACAGAGTGTAGGCATCGAATGGTTATCTTTTGGTCAAGCACTACGGGTGTTGCGCACTGCAAGGCCAAATAGACTGCCTAAACTGCTCGTAAACATAGCCCCCAGCCTTGTGAGACGGCATCACAAGGGCCCATTATTGGGTTAGAACAGATGTCATGTAATCTTTTTGTTCATTTACATGTAGTGCAAAAGATTTTCTGTGATTCTGAGTGCTGGCGCTTCACATAAGGCGTGTTTCAATTCATCAAAAGCCATTTTAGCTTCAGTAATCCAGTTGACTGGGTCTTGGACCCTTGGATTTCCTTTTAACAAATTGTTGAAGGGTTGTGATTTTTCTGCATACCCTTCACAATCCAACCGCGGCGGTAATTGCATAGGCCCAAAAAGGATCTCAGCTCTCGAATGCTTTGAGGAATTGGATGTGTTTTAACCCTGAGATATACTCTGACCCAAACAGATTACTTTTGTCTGACACAGTTGAGCTTTTTTCAGGTTTGCTCTTTGACCTTTGCTGTACAGGAAATCAAGCAGACCTCCTTCTCATGTTCAGTCTTAATTACTGAACAAATCAAAACATCATCAACATACTGAATGATAACTGATGTTAAATCAAAATCTTTCAAACGTCTTTGCAAAGACTGGTGACTGGAGGCCCTGTGGCAATCTTGTGAAGGTGTATTGTTGACCTTTAATTGTAAATGGGAACCATAATTGGATTTCTTTCACAACTGGCACAGACCAAAATCCATTAGCCATATCAACTACTGAAAACCATTTATGTTCTGGTTTAATCAGTCTGAAAATTGTTAATGCGTCAGCCACAAGGGCTAATCTTGTCAATATACTGATTTGCCACTCTATAATCAACTGTGAGTCTTTACAATCCATCTGGTTTTCTTACTGGCCATACAGGGCTGATACTGGGACTGTTGATTTAAATAACAATACCACCCTCCTCTAACTGCTCAACCACTGGCATTATACCTCCCACTGCAGCCGGATTTAGAGGATACTGCTTCATACAGGAAGGAGTAGTTCCTGTAAATGTAACAGGTTTCATGTCAAGTAACCCTCAATCATTTTTGTTCTTTGTGCTTATCTAGTTTCCTTGTAACTGTTGTGTCTTTGCCTCAGCAGCCATTGGGGCTGCAGAGAGAGCACTCAACAGCCTTTGCTGTGTTTCAAGCAGAAGTTGACTAAACTCAACAACTGAGTCTAAAGGAAGGGAAGGTGGAGGAGGAAAAAGGAGAAAGGCTTCAAATCTCTGACTTTGTGGTCTCTTTTTAGCTTTGCAAGCTTTTGCCCAGTGACCAACAGGTATCTGACTTTAAAATTTGATTTGCCTGAACATTTGGTTTGCTTTTGGCACTGCTCCAGATTTTCTCAGAAAGTTGTTAGAGCTGTTAGTAGAGCTGTCTTTTGTTTATATCTTGTAATTTAATTTCAACCTTTTGCTGTTGTGCTAGGGGTGTATATTTGTACAGCACAATATCTGAATCTCTGACCTCACGATCCATTAACAAACTCCCTTCTTTTGTTTTTTTTTTTGAAGATAAACCTCAGTCGGTTTTTACCCTCCTTGATGTAATCAGGCTCCCAATGACCGCCCCTTATATTTCGCAACTATTCCTTGTTCTGCTTCTTCAATTTTAAAGTGCTCTTTGAGTTGTTCTGTCAGCGTTTCAATTTTATCATCTAGCTTAACATCTGACTCCTCCATAACTGAAGAAATGATATAATCTTAACTAGCAGCCATGCTTCCCCCACAGTACGTACTGAATTTTCATGAAATGTCAAAACAGAACACACTCACTCTGCTTGCAGTAGTTATGCTCGGAGAAGACACCTGTGAGAGTTGTCCTCATCCTCATTTGTGGCCCAGAGGCAGAAGCCCAGTGGTCTGACACATTCCACTGTCTGGTCGTGCAAGGAAAAACCCAGACTCCGCTCTTATGGAGATAACAGCTCTGTGTTATTCCAGGATTTAAGGATCCTTCATATCCCACTACAACTTTTGTCACCTAAAACAAGAAACTTGTCCATATTCACCATTGTTAGAAATGATGTAAAGAATTCACAAAACAAAACACTGACGGTAGGCCATCGCTTGTAAATTTTGGTAGGCTGAAAATACGGTCTCAAAGAATATGTATCCCACAATAACTTTTGCCAGGTAACAAGAAACTTGTCCATATTCACCACTGTTATTAGACAAGATGTGAAGTATTTTGCAAAATAAAGTATTTGATGACAATCCATTATTTGTACATTTTGGAGGGAGGATACTTTTTATAGCAGCTCGAAATTAGGGTATGAAAAGATACGTATCCCACTATAACTTTTGTGAGATAAGAAGAAACTTGTCCATATTCACCACTGTTATTAGACATATCAAGTATTCAAAAAATAAAACCCTTGATAGGCCATCATTTGTAAATTTTGGAGAGGGGGGACACAAATTTTGGCAGGATTAAAAAAAAAACAGTCTGATAAAATATGTATCCAACTAACTTTTGCCAGATGAGAACAAACTTCTCCATATTCACCACTGTTACTAGACATGATGTGAAGTATTCACAAAATAAAACATTTCATGATAAGCCATCATTTGTACATTTTGGAGGGGAGATACAAATTTTGGCAGGTTGAATAAAGTTTGAAAGGATACGTAACCTACTATAACTTTTGCCAGGTAAGAAGAATCTTGTCCACATTCACCACGGTTATCAGATATGTGAAGAATTCACAAAATAAAACACTTGATAAGCCTTCATTTTGGAGGGGGGATACTTTAGACAGTAATTTGAAAATATGGTCTGAAAAAAATATGTATCCCCTTATAACTTTGTCAGGTAAGAAACTTGTCCATATTCATCACTGTTATTAGACATGATATGAAGTATTCACAAAATTAAACACCTGATGATAGGCCATCATTTGAACATTTTGAGGGGATACCTTTTGAAAGTAGGTTAAAAAATCATCTGAAAAGACTACATGTCCCACTATAACCTTTGCCAGGTTAAGAAACTTCCATATTCACCACTGTTATTAGACATGATGTGAAGTATTCACAAAATAAAACACTTGATAAGCCATCATTTGCACATTTTGAAGGGGGGACAATTGTTACAGCAGGCTGAAAATACATTCTGCAAAAATATGTATCCCACTTTATCTTTTGCCAGGTAAAAAGACATTTGTCCATATTTACCACTGTTATTAGAAACGTAAATTATTCACAAAATACAAGACTTGATGATAGGCCATCATTTGTACATTTTGGAGTGGGGATATTTTTTATAGAAGGTCTAAAATACAGCCTAAAAAAAAAAAAAAGATATGAATCCAACTATAACGTTTGCCAGGTAAGAAGCAACTTATCCATATTCACCAGTTATTAAACATGATGTGAAGTATTCAAAAAATAGAACACTTCATGATAGGCCACCATTTGTACATTTTGAAGGGGGGATAATTTTGAAAGTAGGTTGAAAATACAGTGTGAAAAAAATATGTATCCCACTATAACGTTTGCCTGGTAAAAAGAAACTTGTCCATATTCACCACTGTTATTAGACATTTGAAGTATTCAGAAAATAAATCACTTGATAATAGGCGATCATTTGTACATTTTGGAGGAGGGATCGAAATTTTGGCAGGTTGAAAATACAGTCTGAAAGAATACGTAGCCCACTTTTGCCAGGTACCAGGAAACCTGTCCATATTCACCACTATTAGGCATGATGTAAAGTATTCACAAAATAATAAACAATGATATGCCATCATTTGTACATTTTGGAAGGGGGAAACAAATTGTGGTAGGTTGAAAATACAGTCTGATTAAATATATATCCCACTGTAACTTTTGCCTGGTAAGAAGAAACTTGTCCATATCACCACTGTTATTAGACATGATGTGAAGTATTCACAAAACACTTGATAGGCCATCATTTGTACATTGTGGAGGGGGAAAACATTTTTTTAGCAGGTCGAAAATATGGTCTGAAAGAATACGTAGCCCACTTTTGCCAGGCACCAGGAAACCGGTCCATATTCACCACTATTAGGCATGATGTAAAGTATTCACAAAATAATAAACAATGATATGCCATCATTTGTACATTTTGGAAGGGGGAAACAAATTGTGGTAGGTTGAAAATACAGTCTGATTAAATATATATCCCACTGTAACTTTTGCCTGGTAAGAAGAAACTTGTCCATATCACCACTGTTATTAGACATGATGTGAAGTATTCACAAAACACTTGATAGGCCATCATTTGTACATTGTGGAGGGGGAAAACATTTTTTTAGCAGGGTCTAAAACATGGTCTGAAAGAATATCAGAGCTCCACTTTTGCCAGGCACCAGAAACCTGTCCATATTCACCACTATTAGGCATGATGTAAAGTATTCAAAATAATAAACAATGATATGCCATCATTTGTACATTTTGGAAGGGGGAAACAAATTGTGGTAGGTTGAAAATACAGGATTAACACATATATATACCACTGTAACTTTGCCTGGTAAGAAGAAACTTGTCAATATTCACCACTACATTAGACATGATGTGAAGAATTCACAAATAAAACACTTTTATGATAGGCCATCATTTGTACATTTTAGCAGGGGAACACGAAATTTTGACAGATTGAAAATACAATCTGGAAAGAATATGTATCCAACTATAACTCCTACAGGTACCCAGGAAACTTAACCATTCACCACTGTTTTGAGACATGATGTGAAGTATTCACAAAATAATACACTTGATGATAGGCCATCATTTGTACATTTTGGAGGGGGGAAACATTTTTTTAGCAGGTTAAAAAAATGGTCTAAAAGAATACGTATCCCACTCCAACTTTTGCCAGGTACCAGGAAACTTATTCCATATTAAACCATATTCACCACTGTTATTAGACAAGATGTGAAGTATTCACAAAATAAAACACGATGATATGCCATGATACTTCAATCTTGAATATGATGAATACTTTTTACAGCAGGTTGAAAATATGGTCTGAAAAGATATGTATCCCACTATAACTACTGCCTCGTAAGAAGAAACTTGTCCATATTCACCACTGTTCTTAGAAATGATGTGAAGTATACATAAAATCAAGCACTTGATGATAGGACATCATTAGTAAATTTTAGCAAGGGGATACTTTTGAAAGTTGGTTGAAAATACAGTCTGAAAAAATACACACCCCACAATAACACTTACCTGGTAAGAAGACACTTGTCCATATTCACCACTGTTATTAGAAATGATGTGAAGAATTCACAAAACAAAACACTTGACGGTAGGCCATTATTTGTAAATTTTGGTAGGCTGAAAATACGGTCTGAAAGAATATGTATCCCACAATAACCTTTGCCAGGTAACAAGAAACTTGTCCATATTCACCACTGTTATTAGACAAGATGTGAAGTATTGTGCAAAATAAAATATTTCATGACAGGCCATCATCTGTACATTTTGGAGGGAGAATACTTTTTATAGCAGGTCAAAAATAGGGTATGAAAAGATATGTATCCCACTATAACTTTTGTGAGGTAAGAAACTTGTCCATATTCACCTGTTATTAGACATATCACATCAACATTCAAGCAAAATAAAACCCTCTTGATAGGCCATCATTTGTAAATTTTGGAGAGGGGACAAATTTTGGCAGGATGAAAAATACGGTCTGATAAATTATGTATCCCACTGTATGCATAAAAATACGGTCTGAAAGAATACGCATTCCGGTATAACCTTGCGAGGTAAGAACAAACCTTTCCATATTCACCACTGTTATTAGACATGATGTGAAGTATTCACAAAATAAAACACTTGATGATAGGCCATCATTTGTACATTTTTGAGAGGGGGATACCTTTGAAAGTAGGTTGAAAATATGGTCTGAAAGAATACGTATCCCACTATAATTTTTCCCAGGTAAGAAACGTGTCCATATTCACCACTGTTATTAGACACGATATGAAGTATTCACAAAATAAAACACTTGATGATAGGCTATCATTTGTACATTTTGGAGGGGAGACACTTTTGAAAGTAGGTTGAAAATACGGTCTGAAAGAATACGCATTCCGGTATAACCTTGCGAGGTAAGAACAAACCTTTCCATATTCACCACTGTTATTAGACATGATGTGAAGTATTCACAAAATAAAACACTTGATGATAGGTCATCATTTGTACATTTTGGAGGGGGGACACTTTGAAAGTAGGTTGAAAATACAGTTCGAACGTAGGCTGAAAAGACACACATGGTCTGAAAAAAATATATGTATCCCACCAAACTCTGTCCATTCACCCACTGTTATTAGACATGATATGAAGTATTCACAAAATAAAACACCTGATGACAGGCCAACATTTGTACATTTTGGAGGGTGGACACTAGTTATAGCAGGTCGAAAATTCGGTCTGAAAACATGTATCCCACTATAACTTTTGCCAGATAACAGGAAACTTGTCCATATTCACCATTGTTATCAGACATGATATGAAGTATTCACAAAATAAAATACTTGATTAGCCATCATTTGTACATTTTGCAAATTTTGGTTTGAAAAAATATGTATCCCACTATCACTTTTGACTGGTACTTTTCAAAATTCACCACTGTTATTACACATGATATGAAGTATTCACAAAATAAAACACCTGAGGATAGGCCACAATTTGTACATTTTGGAGGGGGTGATACCTTTGAAAGTAGGTTGAAAACACGGTCTAAAAGAACATGTATCCCACATTCACCACTGTTACTGGACATGATGTGAAGTATTTACAAGATAAAACACTTGATGATAGGCCATCATTTGTACATTTTGGAGGGGGGACACTTTTGAAAGTAGGTTGAAAATACGGTCTAAGAATATGTATTCCCCTATAACTTTGCCAGGTAAGAACAAACCTTTTCATATTCACCACCGTTATTAGACGCGAATTACTCAAAATAAAACACTTGATGGTAGGCCATCATCTGTTCATTTCGGAGGGGAGACACTTTTGAAAGTAGGTTGAAAATACGGTCTAAAAGAATATGTATTCCACTATAAGTTTTGACTGGTAAGAAGAAACTTGTCCATATTCACCACTATAAATTTTACTAAGTTTTTTTGCTAATTACAAATATAATTAGCAGAAAAATATTAAAATGTTTAAAAACATATTACAGCAATAAAAAAAATGAAATACAACATTAAATGTATAAAAATTACTAAATCAAGCCAAGTCTGTCCTCTCCGCGGACACTACAGTTGCTGCGCCGCATCACAAGAGCAAGAGCTAAAATCTGTCCACACCACGGAAGCTACAGTTGCTGCGCCGCATCACAAGAGCAAGAGCTAAAATCTGTCCACACCGTGGAAACAGTTGCTGCACCGCAGCAAGGTTGAAAATACAGTTTGAACGTAGGTTGAAAATATGGTCTGAAAAAAACATGTATCCCACTATAACTTTTGCCTGGTAAAAAGAAACTTGTCCATACTCACCACTATAAATTTTACTGCTATAACCACTATTTACATTTTAGAGGGGGGATACAAATTGACATGCTGAAAACACAGTCTGAAAGAATACATATCCCACTAGAGCTTTTGCCTGATAAGAAGAAACTTGTCCATATCCACCACTGTTATTAGACAAGATGTGAATTATTCACAAAATAAAACACTTGATGATAGGCCATCATTTGTACATTTTGGAGGGGGTGATACCTTTGAAAGTAGGTTGAAAACACGGTCTAAAAGAATATGTATCCAACATTCACCACTGTTATTAGACGTATGAAATGAATTCTTCAGAAAATAAAACACCTGATGATAGGCCATCATTTGTACATGTTGGAGAGGGGACACTTTTTAAAGTAGGTTGAAAATATGGTTTGAAAAAAAAATATGTATCCCACTATAACTTTTGACTGGCAAGAAGAAACTTGTCCATATTCACCACTGTTTTTAGACATGATATGAAGTATTCACAAAATAAAACACCTGATGATAGGCCATCATTTGTACATTCTGGAGAGAGGACACTTTTTAATAACAGGTTGAAAACATGGACTGAAAGTAGGTTGAAAATACGGTCTGAAAAACATGCTTATCCCAGTAGAACTTTTGCCTGGTAAGAAGCAGCCTGTCCACATTTACCACTGTTATTAGACATGAATTATTCACAAAATAAAACACTGATGATAGGCCATCATTTGCAGGGCTACATTTTGTGGAGGGGGATACCTTGAAAGTAGGTTGAAAAACACTGTCTAAAGAATATGTATCCCACATCTACCACTGTTATTAGAATGAAGGAAATGAATTCTTCAGAAAATAAAAACACCTGATGATAGGCCATCACTTCATTTGTACATGTTGAGGGGGGGACACTTGAAAGTAGGTTGAAAATATGGTTTGAAAAAAAAATATGTATCCCACTCATAACTTTTGACTGGCAAGAAGAAACTTGTCCATATTCACCACTGTTTTTAGACATGATATGGATTATTCATTAAAATAAAACACCTGGATGATAGGCCATCATTTGTGTTAATTTTGAGGGGGGGATACTTTGAAAATATGTATCTGAAAAAAAATTAATAAATAATAATAATAATAATAATAATAATAATAATAATAATAATAATACACACACAATAATAATAATAATAATAACAACAACAACAACAACAACAACAACAACAATAATGTATTCCACTATAAATTTTGCCTGGTAAGAAGAAACTTGTCCACATTCACCACTGTTATTAGACATGATGTGAATTATTCACAAAATAAAACACTTGATGATAGGCCATCATTTCTACATTTTGGAGTGGGGACACTTTTGAAAGTAGGCTGAAAATACGGTTTGAAGATAGGTTGAAAATATGGTCTGAAAAAATATGTATCCCACTATAACTTTTGACTGGTAAGAAGAAACTTTTCCATATTTAGCACTGTTATTGGATATGATGTGAATTATTCACAAAATAAAACACTTGATGATTGGCCATCATTTGTACATTTTGGAGGCGGGACACTTGTTACAGCAGCTCTGAAAAGATACGCATCCAACTATAACTTCTGCCAGGTAACAGGAAACTTGTCCATATTCACCACTGTTATAAGACATGATGTGAATTATTCAGAAAACACTTTATGATAGGCCATTTCTACATTTTGGAGTGGGGACACTTTGGAAAGTACGTTGAAAACATGGTCTGAAAGAATATGTATTCCCCTATAACTTCGCCAGGTAAGAACAAACCTTTTCATATTCACCACCGTCATATTAGATATATGATGTGAATTATTCATGTAAATAAAAACACCTGATGATAGGGCCATCATTTGTACAGACATTTTGGAGTGGGGAATTTTGAAAGTAGGTTAAACACGGTCTGAAAGAATATGTATTCCCCCCATAACTTTGCTGCGGTAAAAACAAACCTTTCATATTCACCAATTTATTAGACACGATGTGAATTATTCACAAAATAAAACACTTGGATTGTAGGCCATTTCTACATTTTGGAGTGGGGACACGTTTGAAAGTAGGTTGAAAAACATGGTCTGAAAGAATACGTATCCCAGTATAACTCTTGTCAGGTAAGAAATAAACCTTTCATTCACCAATCAAGTATTAGACATGATGTGAATTATTCACAAAATAAAACACCTGATGATAGGCCATCATTTGTACATTTTGGAGTGGGGACACTTTTGAAAGTAGGTTAAAACACGGTCTGAAAGAATATGTATTCCCCTATAACTTTGCCAGGTAAAAACAAACCTTTTCATATTCACCACTTATTAGACACGATGTGAATTATTCACAAAATAAAACACTTGATTGTAGGCCATTTCTACATTTTGGAGTGGGGACACGTTTGAAAGTAGGTTGAAAACATGGTCTGAAAGAATACGTATTCCAGTATAAATTTGTCAGGTAAGAACAAACCTTTTCATATTCACCACCGTTATTAGACATGATGTGAATTATTCACAAAATAAAACACCTGATGATAGGCCATCATTTGTACATTTTGGAGTGGGGACACTTTTGAAAGTAGGTTAAAACACGGTCTGAAAGAATATGTATTCCCCTATAACTTTGCCAGGTAAAAACAAACCTTTTCATATTCACCACTTATTAGACACGATGTGAATTATTCACAAAATAAAACACTTGATTGTAGGCCATTTCTACATTTTGGAGTGGGGACACGTTTGAAAGTAGGTTGAAAACATGGTCTGAAAGAATACGTATTCCAGTATAAATTTGTCAGGTAAGAACAAACCTTTTCATATTCACCACAGTTATTAGACATGATGAATTATTCAAAATAAACACCTGATGATAGGGCCATCATTTGTACATTTGGAGTGGGGACACTTTTGAAAGTAGGTTGAAAATATGGTCTGAAAAACTATGTATCCCACTATAACTTTTGCCTGGTTAGAAGAATCTTGTCCATATTCACCGCTGTTATTAGACATGATGTGAATTATTCACAAAATAAAACACTTGATGATAGGCCATCATTTGTACATTTTTGAGAGGGGGATACCTTTGAAAGTAGGTTGAAAATATGGTCTGAAAGAATACGTATCCCACTATAATTTTTCCCAGGTAAGAAACGTGTCCATATTCACCACTGTTATTAGACATGATGTGAAGTATTCACAAAATAAAACACTTGATAAGCCATCATTTGTACATTTTGGAAGGGGGGATACCTT